>PVIA01003406.1:0-170020 GCA_004024845.1 Tonatia bakeri
GAGGGGAAGAGGAGGAGGGGGAGGAAGAGAAATATACAAAATATGAAAAGTAAAAATGACAATAAATATACATCTGTCAACAATTGAACCTAAAAAACAAAACAAATGAACAAGCAGAACAGAAACAGACTCACAGACACAGAGAACACTTTAATGGTTGTCATATGGAAGGGAGGTTGAGCAAATGGGTGGAAAAAATGAAGGAATTAAGAAGTACAAATTGGTTGCTACAGAATAGTCATGGGGATATAAAGTGCAGCATAAGGAATATAGTCAATAATATTCTAATAACTGTGTATGATGTTAGATGGGTATGAGACTTATCAGGATGATCACTTGATAAGTTAATAACATCTGATCACTGGAGTGTACATCTGAAACTAATATAATTTTGTATGTCAACTGTAAGTGAAATCTAAAAAAGGATTTAAACAATTGGAAAGTATCTAAAGAGAAACTCCTGGGACTAATAAGAAGTTGTAGTAAGGATGCAGGACACCATCTCATATTAAAAAAATCAACTGAGTTCCTATATAGCAACAAAAAGCAACTGAAAATTGAAATTAACATTAATATCATTTACATTATTACTCCCAATGAAGTACTTGAGTATAAATTTAACAAAATATATACCAGCTCTACAAGAGGAAAACTACATAGCCCTGATGAATAAAATTTAAAAAATGGAATAAATGGAAATAAATTCTATGTTCATGCATAGGAAGAAAGACTCAATATTGTCAAGATTTCTGTTCTCCCCAACATGATCTATAGACTCTATGCAATCTCAATCAAAATTCCAGCAAGATCATGTGTGTTTGTGTGTGTGTGTGTGTGTACACACACAGATAATTCTTTATATGGAGAAGCGAAAGTTTCAGAATAGCCAATACAATACTGAAGAAGAACAAAACTTGGGACTTACAACAAAGCTACAGTAACCCAGACAGTGTAATATTTGCAAAAGAATAAATCAATGGATCAATGAAACAGAATACACAGCCCAGAAATAGACCTACATAAACATAGTCAACTGATCTTTGAAAAATGAGCAAAGGCACCACATTGAAGAAAAGATAATCTATTCAACAAACATACTAGAAGAATTGGATACCTAAATGCAAAATAGTAACTCCAGACACAAATCACATACCATTAACATTTAACTCAAAATGAATTATAGAGCTAATGTAAAATGCAAAATTATACAAAAATGATGAAAACCTGAAACACTGACAACACCAAATGCTTGCAAGGATGTGGAATAATAGGAACTCTCAAGCACTGCTGGTGTGAATCCCAAATGGCACAGGCACAGTGGAAGTCAGTTTGCTAGTTTTTTATAAGATTAAATATGACCCAGCAATCGCATTCTGATATTTACCCAAAGGAACTGAAAACTCCATCCACATAAAAACCTGCACATGAATGTTTATAGCACCTTTATTCATAATTGCCAAACCTTGGAATCAACCAAGAGGTCTGAAGTAGGTGAATGGATGAGTAAACTGTGGTACATTCAGACAATGGAATATCATTCAGCACTAAAGTGAAATGAGCTATCAAGCCATGAAAAGACTTCTAGGAACTGAATCCAATCTGAGAAGGTTGTTCTCTGTATCATTCCAACTATATGACATTCTAGAAAAGGCAAAACTATGGGGACAATAAAAAGATCAATGGTTGCTAGAGATAGTGGTGGGGAGAGATGAACTGATGGAGCACACTGAATTTTTAGGACAGTGAAAATACTCTGTATGAGACCATCATAATGGATACATGTCATAATGCATTGTACAGACTCAGAGAAGGTAGAACACCAGTGAACTGTAAGGTAAGCTATGGGTAATTATGATGTGTCAATTCAGGTTTTTCTTGGTAAGAAAAATGTACCATTCTGCTGAGTAATACTGATAGTGGGGGAGTCTATGCATACATCAAAGCAGGGGTTATATGGGAAATCTGTGCCTTCCTTTCCATTTTGTTGTAAACCCAAAACAGCTCTAAAAATGTAAAGACTTATTAAACAAAAAGATAGATGTAGAAAAAATACTTACACCATAAAAGTTTGTAAAATGATTAAGACACTAAAGTGTAGGAAATCATTCAATAATGATGATAGAACTTGAGGTGATATGATCATTTAAGCATCAAATTGTGGTTTTAATTAAATTGGCATTAAAGTAATGGTACTCAAATCATCCAAAGGTAGCATGTTAAAAAGTTGGGATTCCAGGTTTTGATTCCAGAGATGCTGAATCAATGCCTGTGATGAGTTCTAGGAAACTGTATTTTACGTAGGTATCTCATATGATTGTAGATCAAGAACACCATAATATCCTGAGGAAAAAAAAATTCTTAAGCAAATTTAGATAGAGCTATTAAATTCCCAGTTAAACTGGTGCATATTAGAGTTTTGTGGGTTATAAATTATGACTGGGGCTCACTCAGAAAATCCACAAATGGACTTTGAGAAATGTTAGCAATGCCCTTTGACCACAGATCCTCATAGAACTGAAATACTAATACCTAGTATTGAATGTAACCAAGTTCATTGTGTCCTTTATGTGGCTGTGCTGAAAGAAGGTGGATAGTATCCAATAATCCCTTTAATTAGTTTTTCTTGTCTATGAAAACTATTTGCTTTCTGTTTTTATATGTGTGTCTCATACACATATATTGTCCCATTGCTTTTAGTAAAAAGGAAAATATAATTGAATTTCTTTATAAATTCATATTTTTTATTTAAGGAAGACTAATCAAGGGGGCAGGGGGACTCTTGGATGCAAGAGCTTCCTGGTGGAGTCTACACAGACTTAAAGAACACACTTGTTTCTCTTTTGTCATCCACATGCAATTATGAGAAAAAGAGCCAGTCTAAAGGCCCAAGACTGCATTAGACTATTGATTGCCGTCTTGAGGCATTAAAATGAGAATGGTATAAGCAATCTATGGGCATTGTTTGGCCACTTCATCTGATAAAGAGCCTTTGAGTGTCTGTCTTTTGGTGTTCATCAAGTTTTATTTCATTCTGGCAAAAATAATGAAATTATGTGAGGAGTTAGTCCCAAGTTTATCAAACATTCAAATATATATTTCTCCATGAATGAATAAAAATACATACAAATATGTTGTATTCTATATGTATATTTGGAATATATAAATATATATATATATGTAACAACTTTCTATATATGTAAAACAATAAAATTTATATATAAAACATAAGAAGTGCCTCAGACATGATGTTAAATCCTGGGTTGGATGAACTTAATAATGGACAGAGTCATGAAGAGGATAAATACATAATATACTATATATCAAGACAGAAATTAATGAAGCTCAAATGAGAAATAAAATGTCTGTAACATTTCAAAGGACAATAAAGATCATATCTACTTGATGAAAAAAGGACACTTCTGGAGAAAAATGTGGCATTTTTTCATGAAGGTGACAAGCAACTTCTTTTAATCCAGAGGAAGACTGAACAAAGATAGCAGCACTGAGAAATATCTAAGGCGTGCATGAAGATGAGCAAATCACTTCGTATGAGGAATGATGGGGAAAATCTGGTTGGAACTTAAGGTGGATATAATGTGGCAAACAGTGGACACAATCACACATTTCCTAGAAGCCTAGTAATGTTTAGTTTATTGCTGATAATAAAGGCTTATTATAACCCTTACCAAGTCACATGGAGCAGAGTCAGGATGTCCTATCAAAATCTTAGAAAATACAGAATAAAAAATTTTATGAGTTAAATGAAGATATCTGTGAAACTGGCCTGTATCTCAGGAATTCAGGAATTTGGCTATGTTTATATTCCATACCTTTCAATCTTGAGTTACACAGGGGAAGGCAAAAGTAGGTCTACAGTTATGAGTGCACAAAACATCATTTATTCTTGTATTTTTATTTGTTAATTATTATAACATTTATTTGTGTTACAAATGTAAACCTATTTTTGCCCATCCCTGTATGAAGTACACATACACATATAGGAAATGTATGTGTATATTACATATATACTGTATATATTAAGTATATTATATCTAAGATTGATAAGCCACATCAGGCCCAGATAAGGTGGTGTCTGGATACATATAGAGGGACATAGTCTGGAACCTACCAGAGATTGTCATGCTTATAATTTATATTATGCTCCTTACTCATTCCAACATTATCACCCACTACTGTGGCTTCTGATGAAACAAAGGATACTTCACATTTCTTTGACAATCTTGCTGATCCCTCTGGCTCTGAACTAACTTGTTTCTATAATAAATCCTATTTGATTTCATCATAAGTGTGTCTAGTATTTATTTAAAATCATGATTTCAATTAATATTTGTTAACAATATGGTTGAGCAGATCCGTGTTCTGAATAAATTGATTTGAAATGACAGATCTTCTAAAAATGGTATACTGTACACTTACAGGTAATTCCTTGACAATCAATTACTAGATATTCTCAGGTAGTGCAGACATGTGTGTGAAGATGCCAGAGGCAAAAGAAACAACAGCCTTTCTGTTTGTAGGAGTGTCAGTCTACAACTTAATCAGCTAAGTTTCTTGACCCTATTTAAAAAAAAAAAGCAGCAGGACAATATGTTACTCAGACAGATAGTAACACTGGACTAAGGATATAGTTAAAGCTTCTGATCAGTACAGCACATTTGCTTAATGCCAATATGAATCTCATTTATTCTTTCCATTCTAGTTCCCTAAAAATAATAAAACTTTTGGAAGGAATAATTACTGAGCCTTGGTTGATTCTAAGAAATTACACTGTCACAATCTGTGATGAGACCATATGCTAAAGTTTCATTTTCCCAAATACAGCTCAAAAATAATAACTTTATTTTTAGGAACTGAAAAGTAGGATAGGAAATGAAAAGAGTTCTCAGAAAAAAAGCAGCCTCTTGATCAATTGAATGAAGAGGGAAGTCATAGATTCCTTTTTCTATTTATAGTCTCTTTTTGAATATGTTTTAAGTTAGCAACTAACCTAAAGCATAGTACAGAAAGGTATTTGTTGTAACAACACTGCATCTGAGGAGAGCAAATTGTGGTCACTTTTGATTGTGAAGGAGTAACAGAAAATCAGTGTGACATATGAGATATATCAGAGACAGGATGGTCTACATTACTATGCTATATGAGAAGAAAGAGAAATAAGAATGGGGACAAGATTAATATATTAACCTACTGCACTATACTCAATAGATAATTTTTAGCATGTTGACATAAGACTTTGTAAAATCAACATGGCCACAGTTTAGGTGGTGATGCATGTATCCCAAAGTGATGTTCATTAGAAACAAGATGAATGGGCTGGTAAGCACTTATTAAATGTGTATTGAGTGAATCTATCAATAAATGAAACCGTCAGCCCCATTTGTATTATCTTATTTGCAGAAAAAAAGAAAAACTCTGTTGCCACAAAAAGGGAAAGATTGAAGACACCAAATAAACTTACGTCTCTATAGTTATACCTTCCACGTGTTCTCTATACTACACTGATATTCGGGTCAATCATTTACAAGGTCTTTGTGGCAATGTTGATCTTAGCAAAGTCCCTAAACATATTTAGGTTCGATTTCCTTCATCTATTTAATGAAGAAATAGGACCGTTTCTAAAAATGTTTCTGCTTTAACATTGTACAGTTCTCAAGTCAGAAAAAAAATGGTTCAATTTCTGACCCTGTTTAATTTTGGCTTCTTTCAGAAAATTGATTGATAAGAACTAACTGACCTTTGCCATTCCACCTGTGTGTCACAGAAATTGGTCTCTATCGACTGAAGTCACAGACAGATATCTATTTTCTTCTACTCCATTCCCTTTTTATATTATACTTTAAAAACCCTACAAAAAGACAACACTCACTGTAAGAGACAAGGTAACAGCCTGCTCTTTAATCTTCACTAGGACTCTCAAATATGGTTGCACAGTATTTGCCCTGCATAAAACTGCTCAGCCTAGGGGACATAAGAGAACAAAATGCCAAACACCTTCTGTCACTCTGCATGTGCCATGTTCTAAAGCCATTTTACCAAAGGAGCACCTTTTTCAGTGTGTAGAGAAGAGAGATGGATTTTATTCACTAATCTGTACATGGGTCGTATGTTCCAGCTCCAGTTCCATTAAAGGCACTCTCATCTCACTGTGGGTCTGTCCCTGAAAAGACTCCTATGGTGGCGCCATCAAAAAAAATAAATGCTTTCATTGACATCATTCTCTCTTAACTACAGATAACTTTTATAAATTCATATACTTTTGTTTCCTTTATCTAGTTTTCTATGTTGATGTCTGTTTGCACATGGCTTTTTAATGTGAGTGTGCACAAATGTATTGCAAAGTAAGGGTTTCTCCACCATCATAGTTGATAAGAGGGTTAAGTGGAAGTCAGACCTATTTTCTTATTCTACCTGATCAATCATATAATTTCATCATTGGATAAGTAAAAATCATCCAGATTCTTGTGTACTTCTCATACATGTCATCCTCCTGGTTTTGAGAAAAGAAATATTTATTAAGTGTTTAACAACTTGCTTGCAATATAAAGGGGGCAAAGTCTATATAGCATGACCTACTCATAAGAAGCTTTTAATAGAGTTAAAATAAATAGAATCATATGGAAGTAAAAAAAAGCTGTAAAAGTCATAAATCATGCTGCAGTTCAACATCACATTTTATAGAAAATAAAACTTGGCTGAAAGTGTTTGCTCAATGTTTCTGAGATCACACTGAAATTCTTGGCAGAGAAAATACATTTTCACTGCCCTGGATTTCCACTCAGGACTTGTCCTAAGTCAATCTGGGGTAACAGTTAAGACCATAAGCTCTAGATTCCAAATGCTTAGGTCTTTGAAATGTTGAAATCTTGGTTTCACAGTGTACTATCTGTGTTACACTGAGTAATTAAATTAACTTAGTTATGTCTCTGTTTTATCTTCTGTAAACTTCGGGTAATATTAACACTTCCTTTTGTACAGATTTATTCAACTAATATTTCTGAAGTGCTTATACCAAGGCCTATAAAATACTAACAGTAGGAAACAAGCACATTTTATAGTAATGATAATGATGATATTTTCCTTTGATGGCTTAGAAACAATGAAGTATTTCTTTATAGAACAGTTGTATACTCCAATATTACCACACACACACTGTAGTGGATTGATTCAAAATAAACAAATCAACAGGAAGTAGAAATGTTTATGAGCTATGTTATTCTGACGAATCCAAAAGTAAATGAATGAAAATGCTATTTTATAAATGAATTATAAAACCATATACCAATTATTTCTAATGGTATCTGTTTGAATTATATGAACTAAAACCAGTCCTTGAGATTTATGGAAAATATTAAAGGTCTTCTCTACAAATAATAGGAAGAATATTATCAGAGAAAGGAATATTTTTTTAAAAAGCTCCTGAAATATTTTTGCAGAGTTTGATTTTAGTTAAAATAGATTTAAAAAATTATGGAACTGCACTAATTTTAATAATGGGGGCAACAGTAAAGCTAAGTCTGATCAAAATTTTCAACTTATATCTCTTGGTAATTAGCTTTCTTACACCCTTTGTTTCAGTTTGCCAATTTTTAATGATACTTTTGGTTTAAACTATGAAAGAAAAAATGTATATTAATTATATTTACATACATACAGAGGGGTGGATCAAAGTAGGCTTATAGCCTGGCCGGTGTAGCTCAATGGATTGAGTGAGAGCTTAAGAAACCAAGGGTCCCAGGCTCAATTCCCAGTCAGGGCACATGCCTGGGTGGTGGGCCAGGTCCCCAGTAGGGGGCGTGTGAGAGGCAACCACACATTGATGTTTCTTTTTCTCCCTTTCTTTCTCCTTCCCTTTCCCTCTCTCTAAAAATAAAGAAATAGAATCTTAAAAAAAAAGAAAGTAGACTTATATTTCTGTGTATGTGAACACAAAGTTAATTCTTACATTATTTATTAATTATTGTATCATGTATTTGTATTACAACTATAAACCTATTTTTGCCCACACAGGAGTCTATCAATTCACTATACTAATTTTGGTATAAAAATTGATTTAACAATGGTAGTTTGGAAACTAAAAAGAAAATAAAATACAAGATAAGCACTGTGATTTTGACTATAGTCATAGTTATTTTTATATAATGCATTACTTGCAACTTGATATTTCCAACTATTTCTTTCATTTAGAATTTGTTATGCTTGCTGTGGATAGAAATATCTATTCAGAAATTAATTTGAAATTTGAAATTTTATTAAAGTGAGTGACCAAACCAAAAAAGAATCTTCCTGTCACCAGATGCTGAGCAACTAGATAAATTGAAGGAAATAACTGAAGTGGGATTAGTCTTATTATATTCAAAATAAATTACAAACTGAGTGTGGGGGTGGGAATAAGTACAAGCCTATTTGTATTAAGCAGGTAGAATTACATTACAGTTATTTGGGAATTAAATTAAAAATACACTGAGATAACTGAGAGAATCTAATGGAGGCACTAAACTAATGACCAGGGAAAGGATAACAAAAAATAAAAAATAAAAAGACGCATTCTAGCCAAATTCAAAATCAGAGATAAAGTTTTAGGTAAAGCCGAGCTAAGCCTTAGCTGAGAAGGAATTGCATCCTGACCTTTAAGAGGATCAGGAAAGTTCAAGTGATCTGGAAGATGCATCCTTCCCCTGCAGCAGAAGGTGTGTGAGCCTTGTCCAGACTTGCTGTTAGCTATTTTAATTAATAATTCTTATGTCGACAAAACAGTATTTCCATCAGCTAAACTACCACATTTATTTTTTTGTTAGCCTGTACAAACAGTATTTTCCCCTCAAAAGATTATCTTATTTTGAGAAATACCTTGTACTGAAATGTAACCTGAGAAAAGACAGAAATGGCCCAACTTTACTAATTCAGAAAAAAAGAATAATCCTAGGCAATTATTGATATCAAAAAACAAACAAGCAAAAGAAAACAAAAATCCAGAAACAATATGTGTTAACCTGAATCGGAATAGCAATTTATTTACATATTCAATTTTTCTTTCAATTTATTTATTGAGTGAGAGCCCACAATATACCAGGAGTCATGACTAGTCACTCGGAATATAATGATGAACATGAGTGACCCAGATGCAGCTGTCATAAATAATGCAATTTAATAAAGTAGACAGTAAAATAATTATGTAAATAAAGATAATAATTGAACTTTCTTGGAAAGTCAGATTGTGTCATGGAAGCGTTCATGGTAAGACTAGTCTGAGAAGTGAGACGAATTCTTGAGAAAGTAATGATTGGGCTAGGTGAAGCATCAGGGGTGGGAGTGGGGAATTTGGCTAACAGGGGTGTTGCTCACAGCCGGCCAGGTTGGGTGATTACACTGTACCTAGGGGCGGGTGAAGGATGAAGAACCTGATCAGACCCCGAGGGTGATCAGATATCAATGACAGAGGACACTGGCTAACACACTTAGCAGGGTTTTTGGTAAAATCAGATAATGCAGAGACAAACATGGAAGTTGAAAAGTCGGCATAGTTGAAAAAGAAATTCAGAGGGGCCTGAGTAGTTTGGTCTAGGAGAGTGGCTTTGTCAGCCATAACCACTGGTTGTTACAATACATAGCAGTACAGGATTTAAAAGATGATTAAAACATGTGGTGGGCTCTGGTTGCTTCTGAGAGTTTTCAAAGGGGTGCAGTTGAATCAGAAAACTTATTCGCATGTACCAAAGCAAACAGAGAAATCTGGAAAAAGTTTAGTTAGCAATGGTCAAGGAAGTAAATAGACTAAATCTGAGTTCCTAAATACAGGAAATCATGACAAGTATATGTAAAGAGCAAGTTCAAAATATAGCACAATCAGATTTCTACCACCAGACACTGAGCACCTTGACTTTGTCATGGTGAAACAGTAATTCATTTTCCATCAGAAGATTCATTGTACACAAGTATGTCTCATGTCCCAGCTTTATGACTTGTAGCAATTTTATTGACCTCAGTGTCCAGGAAGGCAGGCCGGAAATAACACTGTCTGCAGGCACTGCACTGTTGTGGTGATGATATAAATGGCAAAAGCTTTTTCGTGATTCATTATCTGAAGCTGTATCATTACTTTTGTTCACTAACATTCACCAAAAAGAAAACATTGATTGATGAGCAAGAAAGAATATTAAAGAAGAAAGATAAAATGTCAAAAGGTCAGTTCAGAAGTAACTAAACAGTCAGCAGTGATTTTTTTAAATAAACTTTGTCATAATAAGAGACTGTATTAACTTTGTGTAATTTCTCTTAAAATCATGGATATATATAGTACATACAACTATATTTAATGTATTACATATGTATAAACAAGTACTATTTTAATAAGTACACAGCATCATGATATCTTTTATGAGGTACTGGGCTCCCATTGAAAAGATTTTTCTATAATAAGTGGAATAATAATTTTTCATCTTCTGGTTTTAATAAAAAAGCTAAGTTGAATTGAGACAATAAGTGAACTCTGGGTATGATGGAACAGGAAACATTATAAGGAATCAAATAGATTTATAAAATGTAGATAAAAGTTATCCTTTATAGAAAAATTCAAGTACCGTTGCTTTATTACTTTGATGGGCTACATATAGTGACAACCAACCAACCCAACCCATAAGACGTGATCATTTTAAAAAGTCCTTTGGTTTTAACTTGTGAAAGAGCGTACAAAAAGTTATAGAAAGAAAAATAGAGGAAGACCTGAGAAATTGCAACTCTTCCTTGGTTTTGTGTCAGAAATCTTCGTTAGATGCATAAAACTCCTAAGTTTTAATATAAATAGGATAAAACTTGTTCTAGATAACCACAACCATATAACTAATTCTGATTTTTTTCTTTTTAGTTAATAACAGAATTTAAACTTGCTTTAAAAAAAGGGACTTGACCCAGGTAATCTACATAGTACATATGAAATCCTTTATAAATAAGCAAATAATCCAGAAGCCAAGCTGATGACAGCCCTGAATTAGAGAATGTTGAAACAAAAGTATGGTCGTGTTTTGCAGAGATAGAGAAACAAAGCTAGTTTCAAGGCCCAGACTAAAACTAGTCCAAATTTAATTTGAGAACGGGAATAGAGAGAAGGGATTTTTCTTGGCCTGGGATGTTTATAGACTGTGGCTATGCTGTAGGTACACTGAAATTTTTGTTTTTTGGTTTGCTTGGAAATTCATGGAAATCTCTCTGAAACATTTGTATGATGGCCTGATCCCATAACTGCTTTTGCTAGTTTGAAGAATCAGTCCATTTCCACCACTTCAAATGCTTCATTTGCTTTGTTGGACACTCTTAACATGAAGGAGAAGGTTATAGGTTCTGGCATCCTTGTGAAACACTAAGACTCTTGGCAACTGCAGAGTATCTTTCTCCAGAAATTCCATTATGCTCTTTAACATTCCAGCTGTAATGTGGTGGAAATCATATATTCTGTAAACCCCAGTTAGCCAGGTGTCTTCCCAACTACTGCTAATACAGGAGTCTTGCCAACATAATGATGAAGTCGCATGATGCTGCACGCTGCTTGTCTTTATCCAGAACCTCCAGGCCTGCAGAGAAATGGGCTTTCTCTGTCTTAATTATGCCAACATTTGGCAAGAACCACCTCAATATGTAGAAACCACTTCTCCAGAAATGAGCAGTAAAATTCTTGCTCCTTACACTTTCTGGAACAATTCATCAAAATAAAGTTTCAGTGAGGGTTTTTTTTATCATTTAAATTTCCACTTTTATTGACAGTTTTCAAAAATCACCTTGCAAATTTGAAGAGCAGAGCCAGATTGCTTGCATTTCAGAATGAAAAAAAAAAAAAGTATTATTGGGCTTTGATGAGTAAGGCAGTGATACTGCGAATAGGTTCATCATAGAGTTTTCAAAAATTGTAAGCCAACACGTAGTTATGGCTGAAGCCTGGCAATTCCTTCAGAATCTCTTCTTTGTCTTTCCTATTGGTAAATTAACTTAAAAATAAAAGCCTATATTTCTGTATTATTCAGAGTTCAATCCATAGGATGTGCAATCCAGAAAGACACATACAAGTATTATAAGGAATCGTCTCATACAATTACGGACCATAGCATCTTCAAAATCTGCAGTATATGCTGACAAGCTTGAGACCCAAGAGAACCAATGGTGCAGTTCCAGCCTGAGGACCAGCATTCCAGAAACCCACATTGTAATAGTCCAGTTGAAGTCTGAAGGCAGTCTTCTGGAGAATTCTGTTTTGCTCAGGAAAATCAGTAATTTTGTCCTAGCCAGGTCTTCAGTTGATTTGATGAAGCTCACCCACAGATGAAGAGTAATCTGCTTTGCTCAAAGTTTATTGACTGAAATGTTAGTCACATCCAAAACATCTTCCATGCTGATACATAAAATTAACAATCACAAGTCCACTACTCTTCAAAATGGCATCCAAACACATCTTCTAAAATTATATTTAATCTCTAAAAACAATAATAAGGTCATACTTCCACCTAACATAATACAATTATCACATGTTCAACTTGAAACATGTTAACCCTTTCCCCAGAAAAGTATGCAAAGTCTTTGGTTGATGTCTACTCTTCTTCATATCTGCTAACTTGAGTGGTATGATGTAAAGTTAAAAATATTTAAATATGATGGTGCAAGTCAGTGTAAATTTATTATATCATATATGATAAAGGGCTATGAGAGGGAAAAACAAAGATATATATGAGAGTGTGTGTGTGTGTGTGTGTGTGTATATGAATCTGAGAGAGAGGGAGATGGAATCTCCACATACAAACATGTTCATAATAAAATTCATGATCACAATTACAGTCCTGATTTGTGGAACTAATCATGTAGTTATAGCTAGTATTTATAACTACCTTCTTTCATTAACCATTCATTTTTTTTTTTAAGAAAACTCCTAAACTGGTTGTGGTTCTTTACCTAATAGAGTGACACAAAGCTCCATACCTGAAAGGTATGGACCATTAGTACTTCTTCCTAAACTGGGATGTTGTAAACCTTTTTCACTGACTTCATCATAGGGCATGGTAAGGCAGGACCTAAGAGATCTCTTACATTCCAAATACAGACTTCTTTACCTGTGCTGAAGAACAACGGTCCAATTCCTCCCCTCCCCATCAGTCAGGATTGATCAATCCAGTCAACACAGTAGCTCCCTTTTTTGTGATTCAAACAACATACTGGACTGCTCAGCTTACATGATAACTTGGTGGCCTGTGGTTAAGCTCTTATCAGAAGGCCAAAAGCTGTTTTTCAAAAGGAGAGTTATTCTCCACAAATGATGACATGGCTTGGTCCACATTCCTAAGGGCCTGCACTATGATTCACCTATATGAGCCTACCAAAGACCCTAAACAGCATCCCCATCTGCTATTGAAGCTCCAAGCACCATTGAATCTGCAGGTTCCTATGACCCAAGAGGCAGAGCTGCTTGTGCAGCTGCCTGGACTTGTTTCAGAGACTTCTCCTGTTTTGCACGTCATTCAAAATTAGCAGCTATTTTGGACACTTGATAAATGGACAGGAATAATCTACCCAAATGAGAAATATGTTGCCTCAAAAATTGAAAGAAGCTCACTAGGTGTAATTTCTCTTTTTCTGGTTATAGAAAAGACCATATGCAATAACTTATCCTTCATTTTAAAAGAGATATCGTGACATTTCCATACATCTGTACCCCCTAGACCAGGGATGTAAAACTCATTTTTACCAGGGGCCACGTCAGCCTCATGGTTGCCTTCAAAGGGCCGAATGTAATTTTAACTCCTTAACAGTTAAGGAGCAGTTACATTTACACAGTCCTAAAATTATTTTGGCCCTTTGAAGGCAACTGTGAGGCTGATGTGGCCCCCAGTGAAAATGAGTTTGACACCCCTGCTAGACATTTCGGTGGGTAGAGACCTATGAATTTGAATTTATTTCTCAAACTTGATAGCAAATATCTTAACAATAAGCCTAGAATATTTGCTACTTCTTGCTCCTGAGTCCATCAGATGATGTCATTGGTGTAATGGACCAGTGTAATATAGAACAACAGGCAAATGAGATCCTTGCAAACTCAATTATGACATAGATCCAAAGAGTTGATGTACTCCTCAACTAGCACAGTAAAGATGCATTGATGGCCTTGCTAGCTTGAAGCAAACTGTTTGATGTGCTTTTTATTAGGTATTGAGAAAAAAAAACTTTTACCTGATAGATAGCTGCATACCAGGAGATGTGTTACTTGTTCAAGCAATGAAACCACACCTGCTACAGCAACTGCAATTGGAGTCACCATCTGGTTAAGCTTACTATAATGCATTGTCATCCTCCAAGATCCATCTGTCTTCTGCACAGGTACACAGGCCAAACAGGAGTTGAACGGATATGTGGTGGGAATCACCAACTCTGTATCCTTCAAGTCCTTGATGGGGGCACTAGTTTCTGCAGTCCCTCCAAGAATTTGATATTGCTTTTAATTTACTATTTTCCTATGTTGAGGCAGTTCTAGCAGCTTTTTCTTGACCTTTCCCACCATAATAACCCTCATTCCACATGTCAGGGAATCATTGTAAAGATTCTGTCAGCTTCTGAGTATATTTACTCCAGTTATTCAACCTGGAACTAGAGAAAAACCACAGGAAGGATTCGGGGATCTACTAGACCCCCTGTCAGATGAACCTGATCTGAAACTCCATTGATCACCAGACCTCCATAAGGCCCTACTCTGCCTGGTGGGCCATTGTGATGTTTTGGTTCTTCTGGAATTACTGTCAGTACACAACCAGTGTCCAGTATTCCCTGTAAGATCTGATTGTTCCATAATTTCTTCAGCCTAGTTACACTTCCTTTATATTCTCTCAAAGCATAGTATTATTATCTTTTCTAAAACCAACAAAAATTTCTTTGCACAAATATTTGATTTATTTCTGTATTACTTTTTTACTGCAAAAGCTCTAATAAGGCAGAAAAGTGTTTTTTTTTTCCTGCCATTCTATGGCCAGTTTGTATACAGTACCAAGTATGTGGTGGATACCTAGAGTCTAGCAGGGGTGTCTAACCTTTAGGCATCTCTGGGCCACACTGAAAGAAGAAAAGTTGTCTTGGGCCACACATTAAATACATTGTGACAAGTAATCATAAAAAAGTCTCATAAAGTGTTAAGTAAATTTAAGATTTTGTGTTGGGCCACATTCACAGCCATCCTGGCCACAGGTTGGACACTCTAATAGACATTTCTCAATGAATGAAAGGTCAATTGAGTCCTTTTGGTCAATTAGATGTACAGTGTGAAAAAAATGCTGAACAATATCAACTTTTAAAGAATGAATTGAGAAAGAAATGTCCTATTAACTATGAGTCCATTTCTATTTTATTTGTTACTTTATTTTGTTCATTGGATTCCACATATAAGTGAAATCGTATAGTATTACAGAGAACAGACTGACAGATGTCAGAGGGGAAAGGGTTCAGGGTCTGGGTGAAAAAGGTGAATAGATTAAACAAAGAAAAAAATCCTGATAGACACACAGAGTGGTGTGGTGATTACCTAAGGGAAAAGGGGGTTGGGGAAGGTAGAAGACGGTAAAGGGGGATAAATGGTGATTGAAGGAGACCTGACTTGGGGTGGTGAACACACAACATACAGATGATGTGTTATAGAATTGTTTGCCTAAAACCTATATAATTTTAATAACCAATGTCACCCCATAAACTCAATAAAATGTAAAAAAGAGAGAGATGTCCTTAAACAAGGCAAAAGAAAATTCTATAGCTCCTTACAGTTAGAAGCCTTTCTCCACAAATGTACCCATATTTTCATATCCATGTTTTCACTAAATTGTTCTTAGTCACACACACATGCACAGAACTATTTTATAATTACCAGTAATTTTAGATATTTAAGCTAAGATACAAATGAAGAATAGAATTTACTTAAACAAAATGTGAGAGGGGTATAGAATAATATCCCAGCAGTAGAATAGCATGTGCAATGCCATTGCAGCATTAGCCTACATTAGGATCACATTCTTATTCTTCATCTTATTGTAGTGTTGCCACTACTGCTACTTCTACATGCATTGTTAACTACCCCTGGCTGAATACTTATGGTTTCTAATCTACATTTCTAGCCCATATCTCAATCTTGAGTCGTAGGATAGCATTTCCAACTTATTATTTAGTGAACAGCCCAGGCAGGGGCAGGCCTGCTTCGCTTTCCACAGGAAACTGTTACAGAAGCACGTGGGAGGTGATGTGAGGAATTCTACAGATGATGTATAGATGCCATTATGGCTTTTTATATGATATCAACTCCACCAGGTTTATGTGAGGGTACTAATCATTCTGAAGGTATATCAAATGCAGTGTGCCTCAAGTCAATACTTCTTTGGGTTTGCTTTTATTACTCCCTAGTTGTGTGGGGCAATAAACACTATGGATTTTGGAATCAGAGTCCCTTGATAAGTTAATGTTAGGTGAGTTATTTAATCTTTCTAATCCTCAGTTATTTCTGTTTAGAAAATGCACATTATAATAGCTGCTTCAGGGTAATGCTTGAAGTTTCCCTCTCTCCCTTTCACCTCTCTAAAAATAAATAAATAAAATATTAAAGAAAAAGAAAAGTATCTAATTGATAAATGCTACCTAGCACACTAGTTGACACAAAGGAAGCACATAATAAAAGTTAGTTTCTTTATCTCTCTTTTATACTAATCTTTGGAAGAAGAGATCATATCTCATCTCTGTGGCCACTTCAAAAGCATTTTCCATAGTGTTTTATAAATATTTTTTAATATTGTTATTGCTACCTACTTTTGAGTCTGTCAACCAACTATTCAGAAAGTATTTCAAGTGCAGACATTAAATAAAACACATCTTGCTACCTTAGAAACAAGCTCCATATTTGTCACCTATTAAATGCTCATTATTTAGTAAATTGGACTAAACTGCTTTCATTCCCAAACTATATTTAACTAATATCTAGAAATCAATATATTTTAACTCTGATATTCATCTTTTAACTTACCTTTTAATGTCTTAATTTCAATAAGTCCTGAGCTACTTTTTGTCTTCTAAAATTTCTGTTTAAAATTATTTGTTAGTACATTGTTTTTACCCTTACAACTAATACTATGATTGAGGTAGCCACTCTCAAAGATGGTCTTCAATGATCCTCACTCTAGGCATTTTAGCTCTTGTGCATTTTCTGATGCATTGAATCTGTGTTGGCCACACAGAATGTTCCAGAAGTAATATTATGTAACGCTGGTGTTTCAGTTTTAAAAGAACTGTAGCTGCACTTTGGCCTGTTGTAACGCCTTGTTGAAACTTAGTCACCATACTGTGTAAGGAAGCCCAAGCAGTCATGAGGAAAGACACCATGAAATTCAACTAAGTCTCCTCTTACCACCCTGAAACCTATGTGAGTGAAGCTCTTTTGCACCTTTCAGCCTAACTAGCGTCTGGAAAGATACCATGATAAGATGAAGGTCCAGAAAATCCACAGAATTGTGAGAAGAAATTATTGTATTAGGCTACTAAGTTTGGTGGTAGTTTGTTTATACAGCAATAAATAACCAAATTAGTAAACAATGTTTTGGTAATGATGGTCTTCCATAACAACTTTTCAAAACCAGAATGGCAGGAACCATAACAGCCACACAACCTGATTACCTACCTGAGGTTTCAATTCCCTTTACTGCTTTCCTGTTAAGCAGCAATTTAACTTCTGCTTAATCTTCAATTATACCAGTAAACATACCACTTGTAAAAACAGTTGATTTGACTTTTGAACAACTCCATTTGAGTACAATATTTTAATTTGCAAAAATGTCTTTCCTGTGCTTACCACTCATTCAGTTCTATCTCTATCTCTATAGCCAACTATAATAAACACTTCTACCCCCCTTCACTCAGCACATTGTATCTCCTTTATCTTGTGACTTGGTTAGCAAATCCTCACTACCTCTGGTTTTTAACCTCAGAATATGTTCCAGTCTACATACCTCTTAGAACAGAAAACAATTCTCTTTGAGTAGCCCATTGTGTGCTGAAAAAAAGGACTATCATCTTTCACTTAGAGATATTAAGTACATTTGTATGGCACTTGGTGCTCTTCAAAATGTCCCCACATGTTAACTCACTTGATTCTAATGTCAATTCCCTAAAGTAGGGTTGGGCAGTTCTTCACATTCTTGTAATGAAAGCTAAACAAACCAAGGCCAAGAAAAGTGAAGAAACACTATCAACCTATCATCAGGTATTCCTGAGTACAAAACTAGAGTTTTGTTTTGTTTTGAGTTGTTTCCATCTTTATTTCATCAAGTAAAAGGCATAATGGTGAAGAGATACTCTTCCTTAAATGTACTGTAACCTGGAAATGATTATATTTCTTATAAGTGATAGGTAAAAAATTGACTAAAGTCATCACACTTGACAAAATTTGTTCAGCTTTGCTGCAGGTGAAACTAGTACTCTATATTCCAGAACCTTTTGTCACCTGGCTCCTCAGTCAGCAGAGAGAGAATCTGACTAGAAGAGCATGGATCAACAAATGTTCAAAATAAATTCTTCCTCAGAATGAAAAATCACTCAACTTGCCTTCATGAAGTCATCCTCTGTAGATCCCAATTTAAAAAATATAATAGGATGCTCGAGGTATATTTTCTTTCTAGTTTCATGAGATCATTTTCAGAATAACATGTTGTAGAAGAACATATTGCATATTAATAATAAGTATTGCATATTAATCATGATTATTACAGAGGTAAAAGAAGGAATCTTCTACTTTCATGTCTAAATATTATTGGATGCAAACATTGAAATTATAAAAATTGAACAAGAAACACATATCTTATAAGTATGAACATAACTGTAAATGCATGGGAAAGTGTGTATATTTGTGTATGGGTGTATAGATGACTTCAATTCAAGACTGTAACGTGTATATCATTAGATAAAATATTCAAATGCATATTTTGTTTTCTAAATTATTCTATCTTTTCAAAATTTGGTTCTTTCTTCTTGCTTGAAGAAATATTTTATAAAACAAAGTGATGGATATTAATATTTATAGACATTCTGATTATTATTATACAAACACTGAAAATATTTAGGAGTACTTTGAGGAGAGATTTGATAGAATCTTACTTGTTTTTTTTAAATGTCAAGATCAATAGGAAAACTAATTTTTTCTTATGTAAAGAAATCTGTATAAAGTTATCTTGAAACTGTTCTATCTACATGTGTATCACTCTTTGTATTTGAAAAATAGATTTTTTGTGTGTGTGGTGACGTTTTTCACAAACTTTTACATATTTCTTTATTTTTTCCATCATGTCACCTTTGAGATATTATTTTTTAGAATTTCAGGGGATGTTTTGGTTAAACATATAGTCAGTTTTACATCTGTGAGTATTTGATTGAGGTCTGGATATCATTATCTTCAGCATGCCTAATAATTCCATGTCAGTTTCCAATTTTACTATTAATTTTTAATCAATTTCCTTTTAAATAGAATGAAAAGATTTAACACAATGTTCGAATGATAGCACAAAATCAATTACCCTCATTCATTTGAGACAAGTTTAGTGGTGTTGGTGTTCGTATGTGGAAGTAGAGATTGTGCAAATCAGAAGCCTTTTACAACAATTGTTGGGTTCAGGCCACGTTCCAGGATTCTTTCAAATAGTACTGGACACTATTTTTCTTTTATTCAATAAGGGCACTTGTGTGCTGAGCTGTTAAATATGATGCTTAAGAGCATATGACCAGTAAGTAGCAGAGTTGACAGTCATGTCAAACATCTGACTCTAAAATCCCCAATTGTTTTTCTACATCTTCCAGCCTAATTAGAAGTCAGGAGATTTAAGTTCTACTCCTTGTACTGCTGTTAACTCACTGTCAACTATTAACTGACTATGTGATCACAAGTTAAAACTTATATGAAATATATGTTTCTTTATATGAAATAGCAATATTAAGACAAGAACAATCTGGATTTTATAGAAGTACTTTGGCTCATAGAGCCTTTAGTGGTGATTCTCAACAATCCACTCCTTCCAACTACAGTTACCAGTTTTATTTCATATATTCCAAAAAACTGTATATTTGAAGAAATAATTTACTGTCATTTAAAAAATCTGTTGGTGACCCATTTTTTGCACTCATTAATCATGCCAGTTAACTCAGTGAAACTTTCCTGATCATCCCGTTAAATGCAGACAGTCTCTGAACTATCTAGACTTAACTGTCAAGGTATTTGCCACAATCCTGCTAACCATATAGAACATTTGGATTCATATGTAGATATACCTTAAAAATACAATATATTACCTACCTGTTTTCTGTCATCTATAAGACTCAAAATACATAAATGCTACTCAAGTAAATAATGAATGAAGAAATCATCACAGAATTCTCTCACAGCTTTTAAACTTCATATATTTTATATATTAACCTAATGATCAGACTAGGTGTTCTTAGGCTTACAAGTAAATATATGTTTTTTAAAAATATCTAATTATATAGCTCTTACTAATCAGATTTAAACTATATGAATCATAAGACGATAAGCTTAGGAAAATTGAAAAAATTGTGTTGAAGACTATTTTTCACCTTTAATCCATGATTCTATTGAACAAAAGTAATGTTAAAAGAACAAGAAATGAATCTATTTTAATGTTTTTATCATAAAGTATATTGAATTACATATATGACATATATCACAAAATTTTCTTCAGACTGACTCAATTTTATCAGGACTTTTTCACTGTTTCTCAGTGGATATGTATTTATACTGATTTCTGCATTTGTGTCTAAGTATGTGTGTAAGTGAATGTGTGAATGTATATATATATATGTACATGTATGTGAACATGTGTGTGTGTCAGTGTTCAAAATATTTATGTGGCGGGCCACAGAGCTATTTTTGATAAAGCATGCAGGTATCCATGTGACTGAATTTATCTTGTTACATAATTGCATATCTAGGTTTTCCTGTGTGAGCAGATATTCCTTGTCATTCTTCCATCCTCAATAACTACTGTTTATGGTCATCAATGATGAAGATCATTACCTCATTACCTGATGTAGACAGTATTTCATCTGACTTACATAAAACCATTTCTTTCTTTTTAGTTCATTTTTATTTATTTATGTATATTGTTGTTCACATACAGTTGTCTCCATTTGCCCCCCAACTCCTACCCGCCCCATCCATCACCACCTCTCACCCTTGATCCTACCCTTCTTTGACTTTGTCCATGGGTCCTTTGTACACATTCCTTGATGAACTGTACCCCTTTTTTCTGTTATCTCCCCCCCATTTCCTCTGGTTACTGTCAGTTTGTTCTTTATTTCAATGTCCTCTGGTTTTATTTGGCTTGCTTGTTTGTTTTGTTGATTAGGTTTCATTTATAGGTGAGATCATATGGTATTTGTCTTTCATTGCCTTGCTTATTTCACTTAACATAATGCTCTCCATTTCCATCCATGCTGTTGCAAAAGGTAGGGGCTCCTTCTTTCTTTCTGCTGCCTAGTATTCCATTGTGTAAATGTATCATGGTTTTTTGATCTGCTCATCCACTGATGGGCACTTAGGTTGCTACCAGCACTTGGCTATTGTAAATTGTGCTGCTATGAACATTGGGGTGCATAGGTTCTTTTGAATTGGTATTTCAGGATTCTTAGTGTATAATGCCAGCAGTGGAACTGCTGGGTCAGAAGTAACTATTGACTCCACCAAAAACCTACTCAACCTAATAAGTGAATTTGGCAAAACGGTGGGATACAAAGTCAATATTCAGAAATTGAAGGCATTTTTGTAAACCAACAATGAAATACCAGAAACAAAAATCAGGAAAAAAATCCTATTTGCTATAGCAACAAGAAAAGTAAAGTACCTAGGAATAAACCTAACCAAGGAGGTAAAAGGCCTGTACTCAGAAAACTATATGACATTGAAGAAAAAAATGAAGGAAGAAACAAATGTTAGCACAGACCAAGTTCATGGATTGGAAGAATTAACAACATCACAATGTTCATACTACCCAAAGCAATTTATAGATTCAACACAAATTTATCAAAATACCAATGACATATTTCACAGGCATACAACAAAAATTTCAAAATTTTATATGGAACTACAAATGACCCTGAGTAACTGCAGCAATTTTGAGAAAGGAAAACAAAGTAGGAGAGTTCATGATACCTGACATCAAACTGTATTACAAAGACACTGTAATCAAAACAGCCCGGTACTGACATAAGAACTGACATAGACCAATAGAACAGAATAGAAAGCCCAGAAATAAACCCATGGTCTCTACGGCCAATTAATATTTGACAAAGGAGGCAGGAACATAAAATGGAGTAAAAATAGCCTCTTCAACAAATGATGTTGGGGGATCTGGACAGCTACATGCCAAAAAATGAAATTCAACCACCAACTTACACCACACACCAAAATAAATTCAAGGTGGATAAAAGACTTAAATATGATCTGTGACACCATAAAAGTCCTAGAGGAGAACATAGGAAGGAAAATCTCAGATCTTCCATGCAGCAATATTTTCACCTGTATGTCCCCTAGAACAAAAGACATAAAGGAAAGAATAAAGAAATGGGACCTCATCCAGTTAAAAAGCTTCTGCATGGCTAAAGAAAACAGCATTGACATTAAAAGACAACCAACTATATGGGAAAACATATTTGTCAATGATACCTCGTACAAGGGTTTCATCTCTAAAATATATAAAGAACTCACACTACTCCACTCCAGTAAGACAAACAACCCAGTAAAAAAAATGAACAGATACTTTTCCAAGGAAGACATACAGAGGTCCAGAGACATGTGAAAAGATGCTCAGCTTCCCTAGCCATCAGAGAGATGCAAATTAAAACCACAATGAGATACCACTTCACACCAGTCAGAATGGCCATCATAAACAAATCAACAAACAAGTGGTGGAGAGGAGGTGGAGAAAAGGGAACCCTAGTGCACTGTTGGTGGAAATGCAGACTGGTGCAGCCATTGTGAAAAACAGTATGGAATTTCCTCAGAAAACTAAAGATGGAACTGCCTTTTGACCTGGCAGTTCCACTGCTGGGATTATATCCTAAGAACTCTGAAACACCAATCCAAAAAACCTATGCATACCAATGTTCATAGCAGCACAATGTACAATAGCAAGTGCTGAAAGCAACCTAAGTGCCCATCAGTAAATACATGGGTCAAAAAACTATGGTATATTTATACAATGGAATTCTATGCAGCAGAAAGAAAGAAGGAGCTCCTACCCTTTGCAGCAGCACAGACGGAACTTGAGAGAATTATGCTAAGTGAAATAAGCCAGGTGGTGAGGGACAAATACCATATGATCTCACCTATAAATGAAACCTAATCAACAAAACAAACATGCAAGCAAAATATAACCAGAGACATTGAAATAAAGAACAATCTGACAGTAACCAGAGGGGAGGTGGGAGAGAGTAATGGGAAAAAGGGGGAAGGGTTTTCAGGAACAATTATAAAGAGCACATGGACAAAAACAAGGTGGGGTTTAAGCATGGGAGGGAGGTGGGAATGGCTGGGGTGCAGGGAAAATGGTGGGGGATATATGCAGACAACTGTACTTGAAAAACAATAAAATAATTAAAAGAAAGAAAAAAATGCCAACTATGTGCCACTTAAATAAAAAAAGAATAAATTGAAATGCATTTTTCATATCTTCTCCTTTTGAGGTAGACCTGTATATCTATAAATTTTGTTCTTATAAATGATTTTGCTGTGTCTCATATTTAGTTAAATTGTTTTTCTATTTTCATGTGTCTCAAGGAAGATTCTGGTTTTTTTGTTAAAAAATTTGATTCATTGGTTGTTCACAAATACGTTGGTCAATCTTCAAAAAAATGTTCAATTACAACGGTCATAATTATCATGAAGAAAGGGGTGTGCTAAGAGAGCAGATAACACAGGGTTTAGTTGGGTGAGGGATGTCAAAAAAGATTTCCCTAGAAAATACATATTAATCTGAAATTTACTCATGAATTAGACTTATTCCTATTGGTATACAATGTATCTGTATTGTCTGAACTAGAAGAGAAGAAAGAGATTTCCCAAGAGAAAACATTTCTTTGACAAGAGTGAGCATAAACATAGTGCAGGGAAGATAAAAGGCCAGTTAGAGAAGAAGGCCAAGTAGCCTGTGCTATAATATAATGATGGGGACAAAGGTGGGGTATTGGCCTTGAGGGGCTGTAAATTTAAGAAATTTTGTCTTGAGTCTAAGAAGATAGAGCAGTCTTCAAACCTTTAAACTAGAGCAAGGTAGCAGATATTTTCAGTTTACAAAGCAACTAACTCTAGGTGCACATGGAAATTAGAAAAGTGCAAGTGTATTGGGAAGAAGAAATGGAAAGTCAAGGAGACTAACTGAAGAAGTCTGAATGGAAAATGGCATGATCAAAGGTGTTCTTGAAGTTTATACTATTGTGGACTTCCCTTTCACTTATCATTATCTTTTAAAAATTAAATTTGGTGAGACTATGGGTAATTAAAATTCAAGGCAAGTCAGGTATCAGTTAATTGAGATTTCGCTGTACTTGTACCATCAATTTCCAATGCTTTTAGTGAAATACAATGCGCTGCCTGCAATTTAAATGTCTCTATTATATTTCAAACTGTAATCATCTTATTCTACTGATTTCCATATGTAATGCTTCCATAAACATTATTCTAAAAATAACCAATAATCTGTGTATAATTTGTTTTCTCCCCTCCAGTAAAGAAGTTTTAAGCCCATTTTTTAATTAAGAAAGTGAAAAAATAGAAAGCCAAAAGCTTTCCTGTAGAATGGTATGTCACTAAGAGAGAAAATACATGTTCAATACACCTTTATTTTTTAAATGCCTCTAACATCTTAATTAACATCATGACATATGAGTATTCTTTGATTTTCTACAAGACATACTTAGCAATGGAATCTCAATTAAAACTGAGATGATGAAATAGACATTCCCAGTTATTTTTACTTAGATATACAATTTGAAAATATCTGATTATAAAAGGAATATTAATTTTCCCCAGTTAAAGGAATAAAAATGAAATCACATAGAAGACAGAGAATTTGATTTTAGACTTACAAAGCCCAATTCTTTCACTGAAAATTCATAGCTAGAAAAGCTTTTTTAAAAAATAAAACAATTATAACAATACAATGTAAATAAGCTAACATCTACTTACAACTCTACTTGAGAGTTCACATCAGGGATTGAATGACAGCTGTTAATAACATGAATGGACCCTTCACTGGTGATGGAGTACTGATCACCACCTGTCCAGGAAGGTTGAAAAACAATTCCATCCTGAGACAGAAATGAACTTCGTGGTGAAAGTCACTTCCTATCCCACAAACCACTTTTAATTTCATTAATTTCTTTCCCTGATGTCAGGCAGTGAATATAATTTATACTGTCTGAATGTGTCAAAAAAAAAGAAAGTTTGCTATTTATTAGTAGGTCAATGTTTACATTTCTTTTTCACTTTGGCTGTGCTATAGTTTTAACCAAACTTAAATAACTATTCCCATTAGCAAATAGAGAAACTGAATCTTGGAAAAGTTTGGATTTCTCCTCTTCCTCCAAAGTCCTAAAATAAAACACATTTTGTCACCAGAGAAATGAAACAGAATAAACTAAAAAACTCATCTTTCTATGCACTATGGAGACATTTTGATTTTCTCCTAATACTCTGTCTTGCATGTTGCACTCTACGACACACTGGGGGAAGTTCAAGCTCCTATTTTATAATACATAAAATTATTGATTTCTATTTATATACACTCAATTGTTTTGTATTTTTAGGGCAAGGTTTGCATTTAAATTTGCATTTCACCAATAAATTTGAGCACAATATCTCACAATGATGGTTGTATATAAAATTCATTTCTCAATATCTACTCATTTGATAGTCGCTGCCATAAGGCTAAAAGGTGCAAAGTTGAGTAAAATCTCACTCCTGTCCTCAAGAAATTCAGTGTTCCCTAAGAAATGTAAGTATATGATTAACAAATACTATATTTATATGATGGATATTTGCATACTAGTCCACAGGATCTTGAAGAGGAACAACCATCCTTTAGGGAATAATAGAGAAGCTATCCAAGGCAAAGGAGAGTGGTGTTGAGTGACTAGAAGAATATATGTAATAAAGTGACTCATTTTGGAACTGCTAATATACAAAGGAGAAAAAAGCTAAAAGTGTTTTACACAAAAAAGTGATAGGTAATTTTATGTGTCAAATTGGTCAAGCCGTGGTGCTCAGATGTAACCAAACACTAGTGTGGATGTGGCTGTGAATGTATTTTTTTAAATATATGATTAATATTCAAATCAGTAGATCTTGACTATTAATCAGTTAATAGTCTTGAGAAAGAAAACTAGGTCGTTCATGGAGGGATGTATTCTGCCTCCAGACTGTCTTTTTGGAGACTACAACATCAACTCTTCCCTCAGTCTCCACCTGCAAACCTGCACTGAGAGTTTTGGTTTTGCCAACCCAAAAGTTATGTGAGCTGATTCCTTACAATAAATATCTACCAGTCTATCCATCCTCTATCTACTTACCTACCTATCATCTATCCATCATGCCCACAAACATGCCTGCATGCAGGCACATGCACACACACACACTCCTGCTGGCTCTGTTTCATTGTAAACCTCAACTAATTCAAAGACCATAAAGGGTCCCAGTTGACACACTCATGTTTCAATGGTTTTTCTGATTAGCATCCTCTTTTGAACTTATATATGTCTTAGTCTGGTTGATAAGCTGTGTAAATAGAGATGACATATGAGAAATGTGTCAATGAGGTGCAATATTTCAAACTGGACACTGTGTTTTGAGTGGGAATGTGAGCATGGTAGCTGTAAACAAAATAAATGAAATGATTGACAGTTTTTATTTCTTAAGCCTTTGAGTGCATGCTTGTATTTTCCACCAAAATAAGCAGTAGAGGATTAGGAGAAAGATTAGTCTTCAGTTTGGGACATACTGATGTTAGTGTGAACTTCTAGTGATTAGACAAACAGGTAATAGGTAAATGGCAGAAATCAAATATGATATATATTTATATATCATTTGTGTGTACTGGATAATTAAATCCAATGTGATTGAGTCTATCCAGGGAGGACATATAGACTGAAGGGAATAAAGGACAAGGCTTATGGGAGACACCAACATTTAAATATAAATGAGGTCAGAGAAGTCTTGAGAGGCTTGAAAAATTTCCAAACAGACAGTAGGAAAACAGAATTGAATTTGTCTCAAACCTAGAAAGGAGAGCATTTTGTCAACTAGGAAGACTTTCAAGCATTCAGTTAAGCAGTAGAAATAGAAGCCATATTTGACTGTGTACTCCCATGACAGCAGGACATATGTTTACAGGAAAGATGTTGGGTGATATTACTCAGACATCTAGGGTGAGTCATTGTCCAGGTTTGCCTGTGATGGAGGAATTTCCCAGGGTACAGGATTCACAGTGTTAAAACAAGAACAGTTCCAGGCAAACAGCAACACAGTTAGTCACCCTACCCCCCCAAAAAAAAAGTCTTCACATGAGTGTAACAAAAATACTTTTGAAGGAGAAAGAATAATCAGAAAACTATTGAAGTTGTCATTCCCCCTCCCTTCCCACATCATTCCTGAATTTTCAGAATATAAAAATAGAAGAATGAGCCCTTTTCAATCACTCAGTATGCTTGTAAGGTACACTTAGTGAGAGAAAGATTTCTTTTAAGGCAAGTAGAGACTATGTTAATGTCACACAATTTTGCATTGCTTTGCTTTGTTTTCAGTGGTGCACTGGTGTTCCAGATGGCACAGTGCAATGGGTTGGCAAGGAAGCCTCTAATGGGAGATGAAATCAGGGAGGAAGACCTACAGAGCATAGATAGACGTAAGAGTAGAGTGGAGAGAGATGACAGGAGTGACTGGAGTTTAGAGGATTGTGGAGGATGACAGACCTGAAAATTTTACACTGTTTTCTGTAATTAAACTATGTATTTGAATTCTCATGCAATGGTAGTATGTCAGCCAAGAGAGAGGAACCAGTGTTACTAATCAAGCCTTGATTATATTTTCTGTCTTAAAAAAAGTAAACACATCATACTTTTGCTTAGAGTTTTAAACAGAAAATTTAGTAAAAGAAAAATAAACAAGTATTACTCTCTAACAAACAAACAAAAAGAACAGCAAAAACAGTCAACTCTGTTTTCTATCTTCGTGAAACTTAAATTTTGGCTGGGGTTTGACCCCAGTACACTTCATCAATTGGTAAAATTTCATAATGATTTGTGCTAGTGTACCACATCACTTAGAATTTTTCAGGTTGCAGAAAAATATTCAGACTAGGCTAATATTTTGGGAAAACACTATAAAGGTTCATGGGAAACTAAAGGTGACAAACTATCAAGGAGTGTGCAATTATACCACATAAAATGGAAGTGCCATTCTAGATAAAACCTCAGTCTCATGAATCACCATTATGGTGACTTAGTCACTTTCTGTTCTGCTTACAGCTCTTTACTCCCCCTCTACCACAGCTGCTATTTTATCATGGGTTCTGCTTCCTACCATCTCATTTTGTCATTATCCTACATCATACCACTCACTGTCTGCTAAGTTTCCCTGTATTTCTCGCATTCAACTTTCAGCAAAAGGCAGACCCAGTGTAAGGAGTTCTTTATGGCAGAGGTTTTGAATCAAACCACTTCATAGTAACTACAGAAAAATTTAGATGCCTACTTTAGTTCCAAGGAGATATGTCAGGGGAGACTGAGTGACGTTTCAAACTATTCTATGATAAAATATAGTTCAAAAGAGTTCAGAAGCACAGTTTTAAAAAATGAGTAGAGTGTCCCTGGTGGTGTGGCTCAGTGGATTGAGTGCCAGCCTACGAACCAAAGAGTCACTGGTTCTATTCCCAGTCAGGGCACACGCCTGGGTTGTGGGCCAGGTTCACAGTTGGGAACGCATGGGAGAGGCAACCACACACTGATGTTTCTCTCCCTCTCTTTCTCCCTCCCTTCCCCTCTCTAAAAATAAATAATTAAATAAATAAATAAATAAATAAATAAATAAATAAAAAGTCTTAAAAAAATGAGTCTGTTATAAGAGTGTGTTAAGCCTAACACTTGCCTCAGGTGAGGGCATTTATGGTTCGTGGTTCCCTCAGGTACATGCAAAGCTCAGTTAGAAGACTGGATATGAGAGATGTGGATGGAATTCATCTAAAATTTAAGCTTCAGAAAAGTTTAGTCCAAATACAATGGGTCCAGATTAACAAATAATCAAGTTACTATGTTGTTTTCAGTATCTCCAGTGATTTTGCCTTTATCTTTAATGTGTGGTATATTTCAGGGCAGGGTGTCAATCATTTAGGTCCACATTTAATCTGTTTGGAACAGAGCCCAGACGTTTCGCATTTGCCTTACACATCTGTCTTTCATAGATGAGACATTACTTCTCCTCCATACTTTCTTCCTTTTTTCTTCTCACATTTTACAGCTTTTTCTGGCGTTTAACCAAGAGAATTAAATTAAGAAGTTTTTGTTATTGTTGTTCTTTACTTCAATAAGCTCAATGCCACAAATTCAATATGATCTTTTCTTTCTTCATTTGGGTCTAATTTTTCACCCCTGTAAATTAGTAAATTAATAATTGTCGTCCTTTGATAATAAAGATAGCAGAGTTGCACACATGATATGTAATTAGTATAACATGCTTATCACATAGAAAATTTTGTGTTACACTTCCTACAGTCTATACAAGCAAGATAATTTTAACACTTATTTTAACATTTATTTTTTAAAACTCTATTTGAGTGAGTACCAAGAAAGGATATATCATTTGCAAATGATGGCACAAAAATAAAAGATAAATTCAATAGTCCATTTTTATTAATTTTATTTATGTATTACATACATTTCCTAAATATTGGTGGCAAAATTATTTCCTTCATTTGTAAGATATTTCTCTCTATTAGCTCACACATGAAGATGAAGCCATAAGATGCAGCACCAAGGGAAACATGTCAGAGTTGTTAAAATAATTATTTTCATTCAAATTATAGCAAACCTGATTAAAAGGCAACAATTTACTATGGATTGAAGAGAGATGTAATTGGTAAGATTGAAACAAATTTATTTTTAGATTAGCTACATTTTCTCAATCCTTCCTTAGTCCTCAGAACCTGACTGGGGCAAACAGAACAGAGGGACAAAATGAAGATATCTGCAATGAGAATGCTTGTATTCACTCTGTTATCTGATCGCTACCACAGCAGGGTTCTCCAGAAAAACCGATATATTTATATCCATATCAATATCAATATTGATATATAATGGGAAATGGGCTCAAGTAATTATGAAAGCTGAAAAGTCTCAGGATCTGCCACTTGCAAGCTGTGGCTGAGGAGAGCCAATAGTGTCATCTCAACACATATCCGAAAGCCTGGGAACCAAGGATGTCGATGGTGTAAAATGCAGTTTAAGGGCAGAGAAAACCAATATCTCGGCTCAAGCAGGGAGACAAAAAGTAAGAGGGGTCAATTCCTCATTCTGCTGCCTTTTTTTTTTTTAATGTAGAGTTTGCATAGACTGGATGGCACCACCCACATGCGGGAGGACAATCTGCTTTTGACTCCAATGACTCAGATGTTAATCCTATCAAGAAACACCCTCTCAGATACACCCCAGAAATAATGTTTTATGTGCTATGTGGGTCAATCCTAAATAAATGCTAACCATCACATTTATTTTTGTTTGCAAGAAGATTTAAGTTCAGAAAGGAAAAAGGACATAAAAAATATATCCAAGAGGAAAGTTTTTAGCTGCTATAACGGAATACCATTTACACAAGCTTAAGCAAATAGATTATTTTTTTCTCACATAACAAGAAATGTAGAGCAAGTCAGCTGTTGGATTGATTCAAGACCTCTGAGTTGTCAGAGCTGATGACACACTGCTCCAGTCAGTACAACCATCTCCAGCAGGAAGAATGAACGTGAAGGTGGAGTAGCACCTGCCTCAAAACAAAGGTTTTCCAGGAATACAAAACAGACCTCCACTCACCATTTTTAGACAATAGTGTCCACATGTAGCCAAAAATATATATAGCTAAAGAAAACAGATTTGGGGAACAAATATTGGAGCACCTAACTAGTGGTGTCTGCTGTAACTAAAGCATACAACTTTTTTCCTGAAAGAATAAAAAATAAAACTCAATTTTTTCTATCTAATGATGCCATGATTGTGACAGAACTCAGAGTACTATTAGGTCAATGTTTTTCTCCACAACTCAATGCCAAAAATACCAACATAGGCAAACAGAACACCAGAAAGTTAGATAAAACAGGGATGAAGAAGCAAAATTCACATGCTTGATTTTAAGAAAGTTCAATGAAAATGCACATTAAAAAATCATCCCTTCCTTTAAGGAAATAAGGCAAGTTACTACATACTGTTAAGAGCACAATTAAAACAACATGAATTTCTTGCATAGGAATCCAAGTGCATGGATATGTGGCATTGCTTGACTTTTTGTTGGAGATAAACTTAGATAAAGCTATAAAGAGTTTCTTGTGGGGTTTAAAAGGGGCAGCCACAGCTTCAAATCATCAGTCCTCTCTTCTGCTGTAGGAATACAGATCATATTAATTTATGCTCATGTGTTGGCATTAGTTTTCATATTTTTTATAAATTGAAAGGGTGAAATTCAAAGAAATGAAGTAACTGAATGATATTAGTGAGGCTAGAATTCTCATAATAGTGTAACCCAGGACAATCTCATTCTTAAGGTGATACTGTTCTCATGCATCCTCACTTAGGGAAAAGGGCACCTAACACCAAGAAGTGTACTTCAGAGACTTTAACATATTTTATTATGCCTTTTAAATAGATCATACATTATGCTTTTGTTATTTAACACATTTGTAATATTTAGAATATAGAAATAAAAAAGTCCTAGAAATACTGAATTAATACTATTATCTCTTCACACAAAAATCCAAAAAGAGGATACTATATTATGTTGATAAGTTAAATAATCAGTACTAAAAAACAGACCAAAACACTGAACTCTGTAATCAGAAACTTACAAACTTAAAATTTCCCCTTTCCTATTCTCTCTATCCATTCCCACGAGTTCTTGCAACCTATTCTCTGTCTGCTCCATTTACCATGTACATCTTTTCATGAGAAAAATAGGTTCTCCCTAATCTCTTGGAACACATTTGTTTTCTCATCCTTAAGATAGCCCATTTCTCCCAGCACAGTCACTGTTCACCGATGTTGCTACTTCTAATACTCAGTAAAATTTCTCAGATGTTAAAGTCTCTGGAGACTTTCTCCAGTTTTAAAAAGTGCCAAGTGCTATGAATTTCTGTACTTCTATAATAAATATCACTTAAAAACAGCAGTCAGTATTTGAAAAAAGCCTTTAAGTTGTCATTTCATATCTCTTAGCTGATATACTGTATAATTAGGAATTCCTAAGTGCAATTCTTCAAAGAAAAACTGAAAACAGAGTTTATATATTTGTCAGTGAGTAATACATAGTATATCCAGCTCCCCTGTGGTTGAAAATTAGTCTGTTCTTCCCCCCCAAAAAAACGTGCAATAGGCACTAGACAACAAATCATTTGTGGCAATAAATGTGATCTCTACATGATTCATTCCCTCAACAAAGCTTGGCCTGACTGCTGTGTTTCATTTTTTAAAAAGACCCATTAAAACGCCCATGCTGCCCATAGGGGTTCACTGCAATCCCTATTAACATACCAATGAAATATTTCACAGATTTAGAACAAACATGTCAAAAATTTACATGGAAACATAAGTGACCCTCAACAGCCTTAGCAATCTTGAGAAAGAAGAACAAAGTAGGAGAGATCACCATACCTGATATCAAACTGTATTACAAGACCACTGTAATCAGAACAGTCTGGTACTGGCGTAAGAACAGACACATCGATCAAGGGAACAGAATATAAAGCCCAGAAATAAACCCATGTCTCTATGGTCAATTAATATATGACAAAGGGGACAGGAACATAAAATGGAGTAAAAATAGCTTTTTCAACAATTGGTATTAGGAGAACTGTAATGGTACATACAAAAAATTGAAACTAGACTACCAACTTACACCATACACCAGAATAAACTCAAAATGAATAAAAGATTTAAACATAAGCCATGACACCATAAAACATAGAGGAAAACATAGGCAAAAAAAATTTCAGACATCCCACGCAGCAGTATTTTCACTGATGTATCCTCTAGGGCACAGATAGCAAACACAAGGTCCACAGGCTGAATCTGGCCCTTCACCTTGTTTCTACCCAGCAGCAGTGCTGAGGTCCTTGCCCCTAGTTAAGGAGTAGTTACATTTATACAGTCCTAAAATTACATTTGGTCCTTTGAAGGCAGCCGTGAGGCTGATGTGGCTCCCAGTGAAAATGAGTTTGACACTCCTGCTCTAGGGCAAGGGAAATAAAGACTAAAAAAATGGGACTACTTCAAATTAAAAAAGTTTCTGCACAGCTAAAGAAAATATCACCAAAATGTAAAAGGAACCAACTATATGGAAAAATATATTTGCCAACTATACATTGGACAAAGATTTGATCTCTAAAATATATAAAAAACTCATACAACTCAATAACAGGAAAACAAACAACCCAATTAAAAAACAGGCAAAGGACCTGAACAGATATTTCTCTAAGGAGGACACACAGAGGGTCCATAGACATATGAAAGGATGCTCAACATCACTAATCATCAGAGAAAAGCAAATTAAAACCACAATCAGAGTACCACTTTACACGGGTCAGAATGACTATCATAAACAAATCCACAAACAAGTGCTGGTGAGGATGTGGGGAAAACAGAACCCTAGTGCACTGTTTCTGGGATTACAGACTGGTCCAGCCAGTTTGGAAAACAGTATGGAATTTCCTCAGAAAACTAAAAATGGAACTGCCTTTTGACCTAGTGATTCTACTGCTGGAATTATATACTAAGAATCCTGAAACACCAATTCAAAAGAATTTATGCATCCCTGTGTTCATAGCAGCATTATCTACAATAGCCAAGTGCTGAAAATAGCCTAAGTGCTGATTAGTAAATGAGTGGATCAAAAAAACAGTGGTTCCAGAGGGGAGGGGGAGAGAAAGGGGGAAAGGGAATAGGGGAGAAAGAATGGAAATGGTCCACTTGAGGAACAGGTGTAAATGACCCATGGACATGGACAACAGGGTGGGGATTGAGTGTGGGAGTGGGGGTGTGGACAGGGCAGGGGCGAGCAGTGGGGGAAAATTGAACAATAAAAAAAGAACCACATATTGTTAGAATTATATAAAAAATATGTAGTTACTTAATTCTTCTATAATTTCTATGTATTATGTAATACCTATGTGTTATATAGAAATTATAGTAAAATGCATATTATATTCATATTATCTTAATTTTCTAATGAATTTGAGTAAAAAAGAAAAACAAACAACAAGTTAAGGCAGTTTTTTATTCAGATAAAAAAAATGGTGTTCATTAACTTTAAGCCAAATGCATCAGTTTGTGGAGTCAGTTCTTTAATTATGACCCACAATTACAGACAAACTCTAGGGAAGAAGTTAATGAGCACTTCTTATAGCTATAAGCTCTTCCCAACCAACCATGTATAAAACTGTCTCAGACGCATGCTCTTAAATGTTGTTGCCTGTCACCATCTCCACTGATTGGTGGCTGTGGGACAGGTGCTCTAAGTAAAATAGTAAATAAATAATGAAATAATTCAAAGTAGACTTGACCCTTCTCACAGGACCTTACACCAGAGTATCTCTGGAAGTAACAGCTTTAAGGTGCCTAAAGTAACCCTTTATTAAAATATTAAGTTCCAGCCTCCAAACCAAAGCTCTTTATATCAGAGCCACTTGATTTAAGACTTTACTCCTTCAAGACTTCTTTGCAAAACATGTTTCTATCTGCCCCCTATTCCCTTTATTCTGTTGTTTTTTATTGTTTCCTTCCCAACTCCCTTACAATTCCTCCCTGTGCTTCACAAAAACACATTAAGAGCTCAAAGTCTACAACTTATTTATTTACCTTACAATTTCAACAACAGAGACATTAAAATAAGATTAATTTCAAATTAATATATACACACACATATATACACATATGTATACATATATGCATGTGCGCATCCCTATTGTGCTAATGTTTTTTAAAAATAGACATTTGCTTGGATAGTTATATTATTGTCAACTAATGAAGTAAGAAAGTACTTGGAAAACTTGAAAATTGTCCTATTCCCATATATGTATGTATGTGTATCTGTGTATATACACACATATACATGTATATGTATATATAGTGGAATTATATAATGGAATTATATATATAATGGAATTATATATACATATAAAGCAAATTAAAATGTATATTATATATTTTCTAAAATTAATAATAACTACATATGTTTGTATATGTGTGTATGTGTAGAGAAATTATGATAATATAGTTAAGAATGTTTTAAGTTTGGAATCAAATCACTAAATATAACACTATATTAAAACTGCAATACATATCACTTTATTTGGGGGGTTATATTTTTCAATGGGAAGTGGAATTTAACATGTATGGTACTTTTTTCCACTTTGGAGTTGTAAAAGAAAAGTAGTGTGCAAGTTAAACAGGTGAAGAAGACTTTATTCAACACTGTAGCCCTAGGGGTCAAGATCATCACAATAAGGGAAAGAAATTGAATTTGAGTTTGCTGAAACAAAACACAGGAGAGCTTCTAAGGTCTGGGGTAAGTTATAAAAACTACTAAAGGACAGGAGGGAGGTTAGTCAATGTGATTAGGCCTTCTGTGTTTGCTAATTAGTATTTATAGAAATCAGGCTTCTACTCTCCCACAGAGCCTGTCTTTCTTGATGATTATATTTCTAAAGGATGGCTCCTAGGTCACTGAGAAGGATGTCCTTGGGTTTAAAACTGGCAAGAGACTGGAAAAGATTTACTTCTGAAAAGACAAGGGAAATAGTAACAATTGCAAACTTTTTAAAGTAAGTTCTTTAAGAGAAGGAAGATTAGGACCCTATGGTCAGAAATAAATCTGTCTAAAGTTTAGTCACGTTGAGGGAAAGTTAAGGGCAGCCCTCATGGTCAGAGTATTAGCATAGGAGGGAATACTACATAGATTTAGCCTTCTCTCAAGTTGACCTGGACATACAAGTTCATGTGTGGTGTTACTAAAATACAGACATGATGAGTGTCTAAATAGAGCTAAAGTCAGGTTAGTCTCTTATACAATTTATATTCGAAACCACTGTTTTCCCCTTGCACTTATCCTGTCCCTTTGAATTAAATAGTGTATGGGTACAGAACAATCTGTAGCACAACCGCTTCAGAATCTATACAAATTTGAGAGAAGAATTAAAAGACCCGACTCTACCTATAAAATGCCTTCAATTAGGATAATTTGTTTCCAAAGAAGTCAATACCATTGACAGGTTTACTACTGTCTTGTAGACTGAGAACTTGAGGGAATTTAGAGGGAAAATCCTGGACTCATGAAGGGTTTGTTTTTCCACTTTCTGAGCGAGTTTTAAGTTTTCCTCTCATCAGAGCACTGGGGGTTGAGGTGCTCAGGGCAGATACCTGTGGCTGGAAGCTAAGGTGATTCCTGGCTTTCTCTGAGCCAGATGGGTTCTGACTACCCTTTTTCCTAAAGTTCCTCAAATTCTGACTGATTGGTAGTCACTGTGAAATTTGCAGAAATCTAGCCTTCCAGTGTTTCTTATACCTTTCAAATTTGAGTTTTATTTCCCAGGGAAGAGAATGTTTTTCCTGCTTGCCACAACATAAAACCCCTCACTTCATTAAAGAATTTAATAGAGTATTAATCAATTAAACAGAGTTGTAGCATGTCAGTTTAAACTGTGTCTTAATTATAGGACATTTTTTCTTTGATGTTTTTGATAATAAATCAATGATAGCTTTGATAACTGATAGCTTTATTTTTCTGCCATTTAGGTACTTTGTAGAAAGTGTGTATACAAATCCTATTATGCAGAATGGAATACAAGCTGAGCAGAAAATTGAATTATTTTGCAGATTACAAACTTTTAGTTGCATATTATAAATAACTTTTTATTTTACTTTATATTTCTTATTTGAACCTAACTGCAAATGAGGTCAATAATGAGTTTTTCTACAGACATAGTGAATTTTATTCCAATAAATAGTTTTAGAGTCTTTAATAACTTATAAAGTCGTTTACACCTACACATAAAATTAATTTCAAAAACAGTACTTTCATTCCTTATTTCAAATAAATTTCTTAGTGATTTTCAACCAGGTCTGGCAGTTTTTTATCACTTTCTTATTTATATCACTTTATTAGCAGTGCTCTAAGCACAAGGAAGAAGACAATAATTAAGAGTAAAATATTAGCCTATGTGATTATCATATAAATCTTAAAATATGTATATATAGATGTTGTGATATAAAAATTGAGTGAATTTCCCATATTGCAGGGTAAGAATTTAAAAACTCAAATCTTCAGAATATCTTCATAGTTCTCCTCCCACTTTTACATATTGCTGCCCAGTGTTAAAATGACAATAGTCCAATGCACTGTTCTCACCACAAAAGGAAGCTCCATATTTCTTCAACATGTATTTGTCCTTTTCTAATACATACTCACACATTTGAACCTGCAGTCATACATTTTAATTTCTTATAGTCCAGTGAAAGAAAAGTATTAATAAATGCAAGATAGACCTAGTATGCATGTTCCTCGATCATTATTCTATAGGCACATGGAGAAGAGGGAACCTGAGTAGTGATGTGTAAGAGAAACTCCCTTCCCAAAGTGGCATGGAAGAAGAGCAAGTATTTGAGCTTGCAATGTCCTAGGAAATAAACCTCTATTATTTAAAGTGAGTGTTGTCAATTTTACTTTCATTTAAGATACAGAAAGCAGTAAGAAAATATCACATGTATTCTACAACAAGTAACACTGGGAAAATATCCAAAAACCATGAATTTTCTTAATTCCATCAGAGAGCCAAAGATTCAAGTCAATAAGGCTAACTGAATTCTAAACAGTGACAAGTTTCTTCAACAGCATATGAAACCAAAAAACTGTTTCACATTTGACAGAGCATGAAAGAGATCTGGCCATATAAGCAGATAAGAATTCTACTATAATGTCAATAAATCGTTAAAGGCTTATATTGAACCAGCACATCAGTTTAGAAAGAAACCATGAACCTCAGACACAAGGGCAGTCCTGTCATTTGCAAATTCTTTATCATGGGCTCCCACTAGGCACTCACAGGAGAGACTGCAAGGAAAATAGGTGACTGGGAAGAGTCGTTTGGTGGCACAGAATGTGAGAGGTTATTGATTATTACTAGAAATCCGGAAAAAAAAAACACCCATGTCTGGAAACACTTTTTTTTTTCATATGAAAGAAAGCCTTTAACTGCTGGGAGGACGGGACACACTATGGTTCTCAGGGGCCAAGCAAACAGCTATTGCTATTAGGAAAGAGGTAGAAGGGAACCCATTTGTCTATAAGCAACAGTAAGGAAAACCTCTTAGACTTAGGAAATCTGCTACCATTTGGGGAGGGGTGGAAAAACTTCTCCCACTTAGGACCACCACAGACACAATGCAGAGTTAGGTTTCTAGAAAGACAGAAGAAAAATGCTAAAAATTGGACATTTCAAAACCAACACTCAGTATTACCTAGAGTTCTTCTTAGATTTTCTGTGTCCTTTCTCTTCTGCTTTTCCTTCCTTCCTCCCTCTCTCCCTCCCTCCCTTCCTTCCGTTTTTCTTTATTTTTGTCATTCTAGAACTCAAAATGCACAATTCCATACTGTTCGATGTGTCCCATAACACTTGGATGTTCTATTCTTTCATTTTTTTCTTTTACTCTTTTTCTCTTTGTGTTTTTGTGTAGATAATTTCTATTTACTTATCTTCAAGTTCACTTTTCATCTGCTGTGCATGCTGATGATTTATTCTTTATCTCTAATAGTGTTTTTTCCTAGCATTTTATGTGACCCTAATTATAATTTCCATCGTTCTCAAATATGCCTCATCTTTTCATGCACAACTGCCCAACTATTTCTGTAAACCTCTTAATATATTGGTAATTGTTATTGCACAGTTCCTGTCTGATAACTCCAATGTCTATGTTATCTCTCAGTCTCATTCGGTATTTTTTAATGTTATTTTAAAATGTATTGCCTTTCGGCTTTCTTATATTTTTATATCGAATACCAGTTGTCATGTAAAGAAGGAAATTGAAAATAAAGCATATAAAATTTACATCTAAAAATAGACATATACCTTCTTCTGCCAGGACAGAGTGGATGAATTGATTCAGTCTAATCAATTTAGGTTTTGTTGTTTCTAGTCATTTTGAACGCATGGAAGCCTTTATGTTCCTCCGGCACTGGATTGATGTCACATGTCATCAACTGAAACCCAGGTTACTTAAAACTAGAGTCTGAGATGGGAATTTCTGAATAGATGATTTATTGGACAGTTCTCTTGAAAAAGAAAATGAGTAAAGCATGCTAATTTTGAAGAAAAGGTAAGTAAAGTATGATTCAAAAAAATATTAGCCTAAGTATGATCCTAAGTGAGAATCTGGAGATGCAAGACAAATGTTGTCTTACCTGGAGACAAGGGGAGCAAGTGCTTACATGATTAGCTAAAGGTCAGTAAGTGGGAAGAGGCCACAAGCTTCTCAGGCATCTCCCACTGGGACAGTTTCCATCTTCTATGCTCAAGCCTCTGGGGGATATAAAGTTGCAGCAGACTAGGAATAGATACACTGACTGAATGATAAGAATCTAGATTGGCCCTGGCTGGTGTGGCTCCACGGATTGAGTGCCAGCCTGAGAACAAAGGGTCGCTGGTTTGATTCCCAGTCAGGGCACGTGCCTGGGCTGTAGGCCAGGTCCCCATTTGGGGGCATGCAAAAGGTAATCACACATTGATGTTTCTCTCCTTCTGTTGCTCCGCTCTTCCCCCATCTCCAAAATAAAGAAATAAAATAGGTGATTTTTTTTAAAGAATCTATATTGACCACCCAGAGCATTTGGTACACTCTGAACCAATTTCTAAATTATCATTTCAGTCAAATAGCAAAAGCCAGTTTATAGCTGGGGAATTAATAATAGTAAGTCCAGGAACTAACAGTAAAAGGGTAAGAATATTTTCACTAACTGGCAAAGTAAAGCATGCATTAAGTAGTAACACTACACTTTTAAGCAGCAATTTCTTTTCCACACTAGCTTGAGAACAGATGTTCAAAATTTATTGGTTTTATTTTTTGCCATAAATTTTATGTGTATGTATTCCTACTGTATGCTTACAGCTGGCAACTAAAATTCAGTAGACACATTGGGTAATTACAAGCACATTAAATAGTGAGATAAAATTAAGAACTGGGTCCTAATCTAGAAATGATTACTAACAAACTCTGTAACTTTAGGCAAATCACTTCTCTTAGCCCTGGTTTATCTCTAAAGGGAAGATAAGAAAGACAACATATAATTTGAAGATTCAATTTGGCTCTGGGAGATTTTATTCAAGTTCAGAATATAGAGTATGTACCTTCTATATTGCTAATAGCAAAACGAAATGCAGATTACTCCCCATGCAAATTAACAGTGATTTGAAATCCATAATGAGAAATTCCAAAATTTGCTTAAGTAGTGGATTAATTTGCACCTGCCTTTAAGAAAACTTTACTGCAAGAGGAATATATATTCCTTAGAAAAAGAAAGAAAACTGGTTAAAATTGGGTGCGGAATGGAGTAATTAAGAAGATCAGGTTAAATCCACATGTGATTATGTTTAAATGTCTTTACTTTTTCTGAGCATACTAATGTTTCATTTTTTTAACTGACAAAAGAAGTGCAAATTTAGCGATTTATAAAAATCTTACATACAATTCAGAGAAGGAAAGATGCTTAATTTCTTACTTAATTCTCTAATATTACAAATGAGGACATTAAAGTAAAAAAGTATTAAGTATGTCCATGGCTGGTGTGGCTCGGTGGTTTGTTGAGGGCCACCCTGCCTGGTCTCAGGAAGCTGTAACCCCCTGTGACTTAGGCTGAGTGAGAGACCTCCAGACCAGGAGCCACTAAGGAGAAAAAACTTATTCCCCTGGCATGAACGCTACCTGTTCTGTGCCTGGCCTTTAAATGCTTGATCAGTTTACCAATGACAGGTAAAACTCCTTAATCAAGGGGCGACCTAAGACAGGTACTGACCACATAAAGGTCTGTGGAATAAGACTCACGAGGCTGTGGAAATGAAGGGGCTGTGAAAAGGAAGGGGTGATCAATGTCAACCCCTGCCCCCTCTTAGCCTGAGTCTTTGCACTTAGATGTGAGAATTCCAAGTCTCCTGGCTGCCTCTGTCTCCTGCCCTTCTCAGGGCTAAGCAAACAGCCAAAGGGGCAGCTCAGACTGGAGACGGCGGACCCCCGGGGTAATCAGGCCTGGGACAAAGAATATGCAAGATCCTGCGAGATCTGTTTGCTGGAGGATGTTATTAACTTAGAATTTGAAAGTACAGACAGGAAGCCTTTGGAACCTATAGTCCTTTCATATGATAAAACTCCAATCTCTGCCTGGAATCACAACAGGGACTCTATTAGCATCTTTATAAGTTACCTGTTCCCTTTAATCCCTTCTGCCAGACTGTGAATCCACAAACTGTGCCTACTTTCTCAATAAAAACCCACTGGAGTGAAGGAACAGGTTGCTCCCCAACTTGGAGAGTGGCCACTACCTTCTTTATTTCCCCACAGAAAACTGCTTCTGTGCATGATTATTTCTCGTGTTTCGATGAGCCATCCGCAGTGTTTCGAGTGAACACTGCTGGCCGGGAGAGCACGGATCAGTGGTTGAGTCCAGCCTGGGAATCAAAGGATCACAGGTTTGATTCCCAGTCTAGGACACATGCCTGGGTTTGGAGCTAGGTCTCCAGTAGGGGGTGCTCAAGAGGCAACCATACATTGATGTTTCCCTCTCTTCTCCCTTCCCCTCTCTAAAAAATAACTAAGTAAAATCTATTTTAAAAAGTGTTAAGGATGGAATAGGTGGGGGCCTTGATCAAAATTGGAAGTGCTCTTTGGCACACTGCTGCAATTAAGGGTGTCTGTTATCTGTTTTTCCAGAAAAATTGGTATAATTTTACTGTTAACCACCTTGGATTTCCTTAACAATAAAGAAGTTCATTCTGGATAACTTGCGCTATCATTTTGTTCAACTTAATTTTTTACATTTTCCCAAAGTCATGGGTGGGATCTATATAAGAGTTTTATTCTGTTTATCTATTGATGATATATTTGGGGAAGACCTAAGTAAAACCTTTAATGAAAGATCAAGAGAAAACACCCCATTTTACAATAAATCCTTAGAATCTATGCACTATTGGGAATACTTAAGCACTATTGTACTTTAGAGTAACAATGTTTACATTAGTAGCAAACAGCATACATCATGCTGGGCGCAGGACATACACATGCTATGATCTTTCTGTATGGAAACCTGAGTATAAACACAAGAACAGACTTTTTCTTTGCCCTCTGGATCCCACTTCAATTCTGACCTTTGCTATGACTCTGTTGTGCTTCAGACCTCTTCCTAGAAAGATTGTTTAACTTCCTTCATAATTATACCAAATTTTAAGAATCTGAGTTTAATGAGAGATATTATTTTAAAACTTTATAAAAAACATCATAATCATAAAATTTATACGTTCATTCATTTGATCAGCAGTCATTCTATAAATTCTTATTCTTTATTGGACACTCCATAGTGTGTTCCAGGTATCTGGGACATTATTATCACTTTCTCCACTGTTAAACATTTCTTATATATCATTACTGCCATGAATGCATCCTAAAATTGCCTGGAAAGACTAGATATGAACGGTTCCTATTTGAAAATGAGGAGATCATGGCTATTTTTTCCTGTTCCTACCTCACTGACATATTTCTCTTAATTCCTGAAAGGTAAAATGTTATATAAATAATATAAATACATGTCTGTTTAGTGTTTTCTTATACAGGGTGAGGCAAGAGTAGGTTTACAGTTTTTTATATAGAAAATAACACAATAATTAATAAATAATACAAGAATAAACTGATTTGTGTACCCACACTGTAAACCAACATTTTGCGCACCCTATATATTTATTTCCTTTTCCCGTTTTTCTGACTATTGACTGCAACCTTGAACTATAACTTCTTGGAGGAGGAAGCCAATGTTCGGAAAGTATAAATGATTTTCTAGAAGTTGCACAGTAAGTTAGTAGTGAAAGACATGACTGACCCAAGCCCCCTGTTTCTCAACTCAGGTTTATTTCTTCTAACACCTGGGTTCAGTCTGGTCTACACTTAGAGAAGAATCCTTAATAAATTTCTATTTCAATAGTTAAAACTTCTGTCTCATTTATGCTTTGGCAAATTATTTTTTCTATTTATACTACCTTATGTTGTTTGGTATTGTTAATTGAGAAAAATATTACCTTGATTATTCATTAAAGTAGGCAAACTAGTAATGTTCGGTGACAGAGAGCAAAGCCAGGTAGAAGACTATTATATCTGATGAATATAGTTTTAAGTACTTTGAGTGAAATATATTTACATGATTTCAGCAGGTGTTATAGTTATTTTTAAAAATTCATGCATTTCAGTCTGATATTAGATTTAGTATATGCATATGACAGAATATATCCTAGTGACTGCTAGAAAAATGTAACAAAAGTATGAGTGACAAAATAATTATTACTTAAATCCCATAAGCTTAGACTGTAAGCCCCTTGTTATTCTTTCATCATTTTTGTTCTGTCATTAGACTCATCACTCACATGGGTGGAAATGTGAAGAACACACAAGGTTCAAAAAGGCGATTAAATGCAACCCAGATGATAAATAGAATCTGAGTCCTTTTATCAGGCTAACTTGGATGGATCATGTAACTTCATGGATAGGCAATTCCATGGTATATGAAAAAGTATGATATCAGGTTAAAAATATTAAAGATAATTCTGAATATTTTGACCTTTGCACAGTCATAGAAAGTAAAGTCAGTCCTGAATGCTTTCTTTATTTTAAAATGGAACATGTATCATCCAGTGTCTGTCATCTCATGACCTTATTTTTATAAAAAAATAATTGTGGGTAGAATCAGATGTACAAACAATTATGCCATTCTTTCTTATTTAAAAATTCATAATTTTCACTGAATGAAAAAATTATTGTAAAAATGTGAAAATTGAGAACTATTGAGAATATGTTTTAAGGTTCTTTATAAATGACCATTTTGGGTTAAAGTTATAATTACACACAGAGGTACTCTCATTTTAAATAAAAGTACTAATAATTCTTGAAAATTTAGTACAAATCCATCATTTTTCAGAGGAGGAAACCAAGGTTGAGAGAGAATAATTAATTTTCTAGGAACTGGATTTTCTAAAACAGGTTCCTTGTTTCTGAACTCAGGATTATTTCTAACATGCTTATTTCTCAAATATTTTGAGCATTTTGTAGGGATTCATTTTTAGAATTAAAGAATATAGAGATCATTCTTCTACATAATGATTATACTTTTAGTATTTGTTGATGAAAACAAATCATTGTATGAAATATCATTAATAACATTATTCCATAATTATGAATGAAAACAGATATTATTTGGACTCAAGAGTACATTTTATAGGAAATAAAAGCATATGAACATAAAATATAATATAATCTTAAAACATTATATATTTTTGGCATTAAGGGCTAAAACAAAGAATAGGGGAATGTGGGGGAAGGAATGGCTATGGAGTCTCAGGCACCGCTGTGCCAAGAAGAATAGCATTTCAACAGAAGCACAGAAACATAAAACAGCAAAGTATAGTTGGGATCTGCATAGTATAAAATGTTAAGTTGGGAAGCCAGACCAGAAGAGATTAAGCTGGCGAGACACCAGGATCAGAATTTGAAGGGCTTTCAATGCAAACACAATAATTTAGATTTTCACCTGAAGGCAAAGGGGAGAAACTGAAGAACTTTAAAGAGAGAACATAGCTGGGTGTGAGAAGCATTTCACTCATGGCAAAGAAGAGCAGATAGAAAGGAGACGAAACTAGAGAAGTAAAGAGTATGATGAAAAGACTATTAAAAAGTTTCAAACAAGATACAGTTGAACATATAAAGTGCTAAAGTAGATACTAGATACTTAGAACTTGACAGATTGAACGGCTATTAAAGATTTGGATCGTATATTGATTTTTAAGGTAAGTGAAATAAAATCTACCAAATCAATTGCCAGTGAGATGAAATTTATTTGGCTATTATAAATATGGAATGTGGTTGTTCCTTAGACATCAATCAATTCCCAGGAAGAATATAGGATGATAAGAATTTAAAATATAGACTCTTTCAGGATGTTAACTTTTATATGATGCATAGCAAAAGAGGAATTCAATTTTTTCCACTAAATAGAGAACACAGAAATCCAAAAAAAATGCTCATTGAATATCTATAGCAGAAATTTAGCAAGAATATTTTTAGTAAGCTGATGAGGCCAAAATTCATGCTACAATTAAAGAATGACTAGGAAGTACTTACAGTGTAGACTTTTCACTCACAAGTTTTTTGAGAAATATGTGATATTAGAAGGAATTTAATGTTAAAATGGCATATTTTGTGGATGTAAAAAATTTGAATATATTTATATGCAGGGAGATAAAACAAATGTAGAGAAACATATTTAATAAAATAAGAATGTTTTTTATTTTAAATAAAAATCAAAGATAAAAGATATAATTATTTCTTTGATGTGAGTCCAAATATCATGTTCTCTGACTTGATTAGGTGTTAGGGTGGTTGAAAATATAAAGTCAAAGGTAAACATGTCTAATATAAAGTGTTAATAACTAAAATCAGAAGAAAAGTTACATGAAAGAAATTAAGGCAAGTGTGATATTTTTAAAGGAATAAAAAGACAGGAATAAATGTCTTAGGGAAAATGATAGAGAAGTAAATACATGTAATAATGCAATAACAATGATAATGTGAGGTAATAAGACTCATTTTTTACATGGTTTCCACCCAAGCTTGCTGTGATCCTGAGGATGCCCACATGTAAGTGGCCAAATAAATGTTTCCAATAACATACTTAATTGGATATTCTTAGAATCAAACCAATTAAATATCATTTGTAATATTTTAGAAATGAAAACATTAGTCATCCACAAATTAAGTCATTTCAAATTAAGAAGCCCAAAGTTAAATGTAAAACTCCTGGCACCATGCTTAATTGAATATTCTTACTAGGATTTCATTTTCATACAGATAATTAATTACTGATTCAATCAATCAATTGCCAAGAATTTTTTTCAAGTACCAAACGCATACATAACATGGATCTTGAGGGCATTATTCAGAATGGGCCTACTGGTAGAGGGGATTTAAGGGCAAGGTAATGTGAGTGAAGGCATTGCCACACAGGCCTAAGAGGAAAATGGTAAATGGTAAACCATTTATGTCATAGACACTGGTGATAGCCAAGCATATGGTACATTTTGGACGAGTTAAAAATAAAACTGATTAGGTAAGAGTGGAATACCCATGGGTGGTTTTGAAGTCAGTAACAGAAGATTAGATTTAAATCAGTTGAGATTGAGAAACCACTAAAATGGTTTGAAATACAGGGCTGGTAAATGCAATGCTAGTGAATCTCCTCAGTTTTAAGGTAGAGGAAAATTTAAAAGTAATTAACTTGAACATACAGGAAGATTAAAGTATTGGAATGAATTGGATAGAGATGAAATTGCAAAGAGAGAAAACAGATGTGAAGAAAATACTATAAAAGAAACAGTTCTCCCTTTCCCTGTTTTTATCCTTTGGTAACAGAATCATGCCAAACCAATACAATGTATAGAATTTCAACATATTACCATATACTTCTAGTTGGGTTTTAGGGTTGTATTATAAAACTAGAATAAAAGGCCATAAATGCTGTGGTGCCTTTAGTTTCAACAGGATAAAAATACCAAATTTATCTCAGGAAATTTATATTAAGCATTTATTTTAAAATATTTTTCTAAGGAATTCACTAAAATCAGAGCTGTAATCTGTGATGAGACCAAATTATGTTCTCAACTTCGCTAAGTTCAGATACACACTCATATCAGTGTGATCTCGTACTGTCAGATAAGTCTTTGGGAACGCCTTGTGCCTGACAGAAGCAGATACTGTACCGCTACTAGTCTCGCATAACATGAATATGGAAAAGACGGCTATTTCTAAACTCACTATTCACCTCTCCTCAAAAAGTATCCAAAAGAACCCATAAAATCTGAGTTAATAATTTCCCTAACAAAAATGTAATTTTCATTTAAAACTCAATAAGAGGCAAACTATTTAGGTTTTTCTCGATTTAAATGTACTTTAAAATTAAAGAGGCAAATATTAGAGAACCTGACACATAAGGCAAATTTAAAGAATATCTTGGAGAGATGATATACCTGAGGGCAATATTTCACTAAAGTTCTCAAAAGACCAGGATGATTCTCATGACAGATGGAAAGACTGGGCTGGCAGTGAAAAGATTTGGTTTTTAAACGTGGATTTACCACGATATGACTGACTTTCAATTAAATTCACTGGGTTCTGCTTTGCTTGTCAGTGAAATGGTGATAAAAGTAAAACAATACTAATATACTAATACTGACAATAATAACTGGCTGACATTTTGGTCTGCCTAACATTCAAGGACTTAACATTAGCTTGGTTCAAAGTTAAGTTTTTAAATACATTATTTTCCTTAATCCTTATAAAGCTTAAAAAGGAAATATTCCAGTTTTCATGTGGAGGGAATGTAAATTTCAGATGGGGAAACAGAACCCAGTAAATTATGCTTTTCTAAGTTATATTAGAAAAATGTGTATAAGATCAGAAGTGCCGTGAAGCATTGTGCTTTGTTTTCCCCATCTACCTCAGAGTGACGATATAAAAATTACACTGAAAAAATGAAGTTCTTTGTATATTATGAAATATGTTACAGATTTAACAGACACTTCCATAAAATTATTACATTTTACTGTACTATTAATATATTAAGGGGAACATTGAACCTAATGCATTTTTCTATTATCTCAGTACTTTTCATTAAAGGTCCTGACTAAATATTTGTTAAGTGAATGAAAGGAAAGAAGGAAGAGTAGCATACTAATATGAACTAGATTGCTGAAGAAAGTAAGGAAAACTTTGAGGTTGTACCACGTGAAATTGCCCTTTTTGTGGGGGAAAAATGGTTGATTCTATGCAACTTCTTATGGTTCCAGCTAATGCAAATAACACAGCAACATTTTACTCAACTTTTAAAAATCTTAAGTTAAGTGATTTTATTTGACAAATCCATTGTCTTCTATTGTTAATGCTATGGAAATTTTCTTTCTCTGTGCAATATCTCAAAACACATGAGTTAAAAAGATTTCTTATTTCTCACAATTTTGTCTTGGACTCAAAACTTCCATATTTCTTTTAAAATTCTAACTGTAAACTAAACATTTTCTTTGTTTATCATACCTTGTAATAGGCAGTTTTAAGATAAACAAAACCCCAAACAGTTGACATATCAACAATCTGCCTGAAATTCCTTTTAAACAAGAATACAAATTCTGACATACATTTTGTAATCTCTGTTAACAGTGATGATATTTTTACCATTTTTCTGCCTCTGCACAGCATGGGTCTCCTTTTCTATTACCTTCAACAGCAACTTTCTTATTGCCCTTCCTGCCTCCACTGACAACCTTTTTGCCACCCTACCACCTCCATTCCTACCTAATACCGAAGTCAATGCCATATGTTTTAGGTTTCTGTAATGGCAGTACCCTACTTTTGATCTAAAGTGTTCTCATCATCTATTTTGATATAAGCCACACAAAATCTGCTTAGGAATCTGCTTAGGAATAATAACAAGAATTATTTTCATAATTCTGCAGATGCCCTAATGGGTTTCCCTGATAAATTCTCCCAGACTCCCTCATGTGGCCTCGATTTTTCTCCAGATGGCCCCTCATTCTCCGACAGTTTAGACAGAGCTTCTTTATAGCATGGTGGGCTCATGATTCCAAGAGGGATACAATGGAACCTGCAAGCCCTCTTTAATTCTAGCCTCCATAGTCCAACTTCCTTTGCATTGTACTTTCTAAAGCAAGCTAACAGCCAGCTCACATTCAAGATTAGGGAAATAGACTCTACTTACCCATGGGATAAGAATTAGAGTAACATTGTACACATTGTTGAAGTGTTTGCAGGATCACATGCATTGTTGGAGCTATCTTTGCAAACAATCAACTGGGAATGCCAACTCAAATACAATCTCTATTAAAAAACAAAATTCAACTGAGTAAATTTGAAAAGCCAGTTGGCATTACTAAGCAATTCATGAGTTGGGCAGCATCCCATCTAGCAACTAGAAGGGTACTCTGAAGGGTTGTACAAAATGGAAGGTTTTTATAGGAAGAAGGGTGAGAAAGAGAGCTATTAACAAAAGTGGAAAAAAAAAGATTATTTTTAGACCAGGGTATCTCCTTTTGAGGGGAAGGGAATGGCAAGGTTTTTTATAATGCAGATTACCTCCTCTCTTTATGGGGGATGGAGAGGGCCGATTTGATGGATTAACTCATTGCTGTTGACCAGAAAAGTTCGAAGTGGTTGATGTAGATTATATTTCTGGAGGAGGAAGAAACAGGAATTATGTGTCAGGTATTAAATCTAGGATTTAGCACAAGTGATGCCATTTTGGACCTGGGGGTTTCTCTTTAACACTTCAATAGTTTCTCCAATCTATTTGTTATATATCTAAATCAAATTCAGAGATTAGACATTTATTGGAATTAATGATGTTATTTGCAGATAGTTTCCAAACACCATTTGCTACACTTTTATACAAACTTTACATTTTAATAAACAACAGTAATTTTTAAATAATATAAAATATAAATATCTGGTTTTACTTCCTATTATTTAAATTTTCCAAAACATTTCTATATTTTGGTAAATGTATTCTACTAACACAGATTTGTAAATAATTTATCGAGATAAGAGACTCTTTACTGCTGTGTATATATGAGGCAAATATATGAAGCTGACAATAAAGACAGACATTTTTTCATCTAAAAAGTAAATAATTTTAATAAAAATATGCAAGTTATCTGTGTTAGAGCACATGACTCTTGATTTTCAGTGATTGATATACATATATAACACAATAATTTATGCATTTTTGTTATATATATAAACACGCATGCATTTAGTTGACATATATACATATATATACCCATATATACATTTGGCAGAACTTTATGAAAATAATGAATTAAATAACATGTCATTAGTGAGATCAGAAGCAACTATAGAGCCTGCACTGCATTAATATCTGCCTGCATTTTTAATGTATACTTAGTGACAATATTATAATGGTAAATGCATTTAGAAATATGTTATCACTGCTTTATAAAAAAATGATTTTGTGATGTTCAATTGCTAACAAAGATGTTATGGTTACAAGCTTTATGTTCTCAATAAGCTCTTTTCTCCATCTTCAAACATTTTAATGTAGTTTAGACCATTATCATTTCTCTGCCTTCTCACTGACATTCAAAAGAGGCTTATTTTCCTCAAATCCATCTACACTGCAAAGTACTAGATGATTTATTCCACTAGATTTCACAGGGGATACTGATCCAGAGATAATTTTGAATATTTCTAGAGACATTTATATTTTCTGATAGAGATATGCCTGAGAATTTACATATAGCAAAACATTATTTTAATATACATTAGTTTTTATTTATTTTCAAGTTCTAATTATATATTCCATTGACATTTTATTTTCAGTTTTCAAGAAGTATAAATAAATACAATCAAAATTAGCAAAATTAGGTATAAAATTCGGTGTGTTTTATAAATGTATAGTCATGTAACCACTGACAAAATTATGAATGAACATAGCCGTAACCTCAAAATTTTCCTCCTGTACTTTTCTTATCAATCTCCTCCTACCAGCCTGGTCCTTGGCCACTGCTGATCTGCTGTCTGCCAGTTCAGTTTTACCAATTTGGTATTCTGTGACCCACGGTTTGTTTTAGATGGAAAAAGTACAGTATGTATAGAGACAAGTAGTGAGAAACAAGATCACGTTAAGAAGAATTTTAAGTGACAAGCTCAAAGTTTATATTTACCTTGAAGGCAATGAGGATCTATCAGTGGATCTTTAATAAGCAAGATTCTTTTTTTTAAGCACTCAGAGTGCATTCTCTCCCTCTTACTCTTCCAAAGGAAGAGAAGAACAATCATCAATGGCTATTAGCAGTTACAAAAACAGCACCAAAAGCCTGCTTCATGCCCAGGAGAGAATACTGCACCTCCTCCTTGTGGTTTTGGGTGCTCTACAGGTTCAGAGAAACCTCTTTAGTAATGAACTATAGAAATGTGCCCATCAGTAAATGAACGGGTCAAAAAACTATGGTACGTTTACACAATGAAATTCTATGTAGCAGAAAGAAAGAAGGAGCTCCTACCCTTTGCAACAGCATGGATGGAACTGGAAAGCATTATGCTAAGTGAAATATGCCAGGTGGTGAAAGACAAATACCATATGATCACACTTTTAACAGGAACCTAATCAATAAAACAAACAAACAAGCAAAATATAACCAAAGACACTGAAATTGAGAACAGGCTGACAGTGACCAGAGGGGAGAGGGGAGGGAATTTCATGGTAAAGGGGGAAGGGATTGCAGGAACAAGTATAAAGGACACATGGACAATAACAAGGGGGGGTGGAGATGGGAGGGAGGTGGGGAGGGCTGGGGGGGCTGGGGTGGGGGTAAAAGGCAGAAAACTGTACTTGAACAATAATAAAATTAAATTAAATTAACTTTCAAAACAGAAAGAAATGATCCCTGAAAGTACAGGCTTTAATAAGCAAGATTCTTGATACAACTTGTATTTTCAAATTTTTAGGAGGTGGTGGAGAAAATTCACTGAAGAAATGTGAAACTGGAGGGAGACCTGTCAGAAGGCTGCTGCTATTGTTCAGATGCAGCGTGATGAGACCCAAACTAAGTCAGTAATAGAACAAAAGGAGCAGTGGTCACAGGGCTGGGAGAGATTTAGCAGGCTGTTCTAAATTTCTCTAAAAATTGGAGAATTACTGGATGTCAATGGTGGAAATATGTGCATTAATAAAAGGTGATGTCCAGAGTTTTAGCTTAAAAACTGGATAAATAGTAGAGCTTTTAACCAGCCCCCATGCAGAGAAAAATAAAAGTAAACAGAGAAATAAGATAGAGTATAGAAAGAGGGTAATGGAGTTAAGTTTGATCATATTTAGTTTGAAGTATCTGTGAAATATTCAGTTAAATATGTCTACTCACTTCCAAGACCAAGAATAATGTCTAGATTAAGATTATGAATTTGGAAGTCACAGTATATATTGTAAATAATGTGATTTGCAATCCTATTTTGCCAACAAATTTTGAACAAAATGTATGTTTTCTCCTATATTTTCCCTTGAAGTTAGAAATGTTTTCTTTTTGTAATATATGTGTCCTCCTATCCATTTCTATTTGCATTTATCTTTTTCAAGACTTGATTATTTTCAACATATACAACTATAATAACTTCCTAACTGGCCTGCCTATCCTAAATTCCCCATCAGACACAACTTAAATACTGCTTTCACATTTTTTACCCTTGTTTTTCTGTTTTCCTAAAAGGCTCTTATTCTAACCATTATTTGTAAAACCCATATTCACTTTACAAGATCCAATTCTAAATCATTTAATTTTCATTTAATCCCTTTCTGATTCTATTTCCCAACACAACCACATGCAATTTCCACTTTCTTTAAGTCTCTATGTAATTTTAAAAATTATATTGCTTATTTTGCACCACTTAGATTTTTGCTTATTTCATGAACTCTCTTTATTATATTGTGAAGTTTTCAAGCATATGGTTTGGGCTTTCTTCATTATGTTTACAAATGGAGCACAGAAATGCTGCTTTACATGTAGAAGTTATCCAGAAAAAGTCATCATTAAACACTGACAGAAATATTTTATCTATTTTACATACAAAAGAAATGTAAGTGGTCTCATATGGCACCTTAGTTGAGAATATCAATTATTTTTTAAAGTCATTATTGACATTTAAAACACTTGGAAATGGTAACTTCTTAAATAGATATCAAGGGGAAAACAGGGATTCTTAATCCTGAATATTTATTTAAAAAAATAAACAAGAAATGGAACACATAGACCCATAAAATATAGACTTGTTAGTCCTTTATAGACATTTATATTCTCAGATGACATAGTGGAAACCAAGATCTTAAGTTTTGCCTTCAGTGATTATGAAGATAATTCCCATGCCCTAATTCAATTAACTGTTATAGTAACGTGAACTATGGATAATTTTGTATATAGTAACATGGACTGTAGATAACTTACACTATATAAATAGTTTTCTCATGACTAAAAAAATCAAAGTTAAATTATGGATAACTTTTCTCTAAAAAGTTCTGATTCAGAATTGCAATTCCATAGGGTATTTGACTTTCTCTGCTTGACCTATTTCACTTAGTATAATACACTCTACTCTAGATCCATCCATGTTGGGAATGGCAAGATTTCATTCCTTTTTGTTTCTGTGTAATATTCCTCTCTCTCTCTCTCTCTCTATCTCTCTCCCTCTCTCTCCTTCCTACATTTCTCCATTGATGGACACCTAAATTGCTTTCACATCTTGACTATTGTAAATAATGCTGCAATGAACATAGAGGTGCACATATTTTTTTCAATTTAGTGTTCTTGTTTTTTTTTTATTTTTTTGGATAAATACCCAGAAGTGCAATAGCTAGGTCATATGTGAAACCTAAAAACAAAAAAAAACAAACAAATAAACAAATGAACAGACTCATAGAAACAGAGACCAAAAGGATGGTTATCAGAAGGGAGAGGGTAGGATGATGGGTGAAAAGAGGGAGGGCAATATACTCAATAATTTGTGATAAGTTTACACAATGACAAATGATTTCTAGGAGATTAGTAGGGTAATCACATTGTAAGGTGTAAAAATGTTGAGTCACTATACTGTATATCTGAAACTAATATAACCAGTATGTACAAGATTGTGTACCAACTATACTTAAATAAAATAAATTTTTTAAAAATTGCAATTTCAAGAGTACAAACAATGGAAAATAGCTCGTTTCAAATACTATTGATACTGTCCAGAATGGTTCTTAGACTTATAACCATGTTATTTTAGAAATTCCTTTGGTCATTAAAGATGATCATTCTTGGTAGTTCACAATATGTGTTAAATAATTAAAGGAATGAAAATGAAGTTTATTGGAGAAATCAGAAACAAACATCTGTCCTAAATCACTGATGTACTATTTTGCCTAGAGATCTGAAGACAGGGCACAAAGATAACTTTTCATAATCTAGGATGCCCATTAATTGTTAGATATCTAAACCAGCTATGCAAACAATAAGAGCCATTTAAATGTTTATGGTAAAATACAAATTAGGAAGTTTAGAATGTTAGAAACAAGGCAAGATTGAACTAGTTATATAGGTTGGCAGGGACAGAATGGAAGAATGAAATAGGAAAAAAAACAAATGAAAATGACAAATGTCAAGTATTCCAAACAAATATTGGAAATCAAAGTTAAGTCTCTGCTTGACTTATTTCACTTAGCATAATATACTGTAATCTAGATCCATCCATGTTGCAAATGCTCTAATATAAAAACTCTAATATAAAAAGTAATAGTTTTTTCTTTTTATGAAAAATATTCAATATTTTTATTTTTAGTAATATGCAAAGGCAATTTTTCTTAAGATTTTATTTATTTTTTAGAGAGGGGAAGGGAGGGAGAAAGAGACAGAGAGAAACATCAGTGTGTGTTTGCCTCTCACATGGCCCCTCACTGGGGACCTGCAACCCAGGCACATGCCCTGACTGGGAATTGAACCGGCCACCCTTTGGTTCACAGTGTGTGGTCAATCCACTGAGCTATGTCAGCCAGGGCAAAAGGCAATTATTATACCTGCTTTAGTTACTGTGAAAAAGTGCATCATTTCTGTACATTTCTAAGTACAGATGTCAACAATGTCTTTATGTAATGGCTTCTTTCTCTTTTTGAAAAACGGCCTGCGACTATGGCTGAATGCAGATTGAAAGAACAGCTGTAAATCTTATAACAAAAACTAATATATAAACCTTAAAAGTTCATATAGCCTAACTTCTTAATGCTTATCCTAAATTCAGGGACAAAGAAAAAATATTTTTACCCATAAAGATAATAGGCTTTCCCTGTCCTTTCACTGCATAAAAAATGTTGGGTAGAAACGCTGCTTTACTGCTGTAGATATGATAATAAGCCCTAGAATGCTGTATCTGAAATTGTTTCAGCTGTTATCTGAAAAGTTTTAAATAACTAAAACTAATACGATGGATAATTTCAAATTTTCATAGTGTCAAGTAATGTTTATAGAGTTTGAATTAATTAAGACCTAGTATTAATTATGTTTTGGATTATTTTATACTATCTCAGCAGTTTTCCTATAATGTATACTATTCAATTTATTTATCTTTCATTGTTTAATAAAACCATATCTCATTTTACTGAGTCTTTGGGCTTCAAAAATATATTATTGCCCACTTAATTAGAGTAGTGATGGCTGTTTTGGGGCTCTAACGGAAAGCCAGATATCCTCCTGTTTGTGCCCTAATTACCACCAGATCATACTCTCTGGATATGCCCATTCCAATGTCTACTAAATGAAATTCTTAAGAAGTAAACTTCATTTATTTTTAATGTGGCATTATTATTTAGGTAATGTAATCAATGTATTTTTTCATGACATAAATAAGCTACCCTCATAAAAATTTTGTGATATAAAAGAGAAAAAGAGGCACTGAAATAAAATTTATCAAAGAGATTTTCTGTGGACATTCTTTTATTATCATTCAGTAGTGTTTGCAAAAAACTTTAAATATTGTTCTAAAATGTCAAGAGATTTAGGTTGTATGTTTTGCTATACCCCTGACTATGTCTTCCAATAAGAATATCACTTCTTAGATTGCTTTATGAAATCAGGGACAAGCTGAAAATCTGCGTGCACTTTAAATATAATTATTCTTGTTAATTTGGTTTGGCAGGTAGAATATAGGAGTAGAAGAGGATAGATATAGGTTCAACTTCTGCCTCTTTATTTCTTGTATTCTCTTTGGAAAATTGTCAGACTAAGAGAAAAGTGACAAAGGCAGTGAGGAGAATTCTCATATAGCCTCCGTTCAATATCCCCACATATGACTCTCTTACATAATTACAGCATAATTGTCAAAATTAAGAAATTAAGTGGTATGTTATTATTAATTATTCTAATGGCTTTATACACATTTCTCTATTTTTTCCACTAATGTATTTTTTCCTCTTCCATCGTCAAATATAGGATACCATGTTGCATGTAGATTCTAGTCTCCTTGGACCTATTACAGTTTCTCAGACTTCTTATTTTAACAAGCTTGCAAGTTTGAAGTGTACTGATTAGGTATTTTGTAGAATGTTTTTCAATTTTTGTTTGTGTAATGTCTTTTTATTATACTTGGTTGTAGATTTGGGGGAAAATTACCATAGAAACGATATGTTCTAGTATTAGAGTATACATGATATCATGATAATACAATACTGGTGATATTAACCTTGATTACTTGGTTAAGATAGTGTTTCCAGTTTTCTTGATCCTAAATGTGCTATTTTCCCTTTTTATATCCTCTTCTTTCAAAGTAAGTAATTAACTCTAACCTACATTCAGTAAGAAATGAATCACATTCCACCTTAGGAGGAAGACGTTTCTCTAGATTGTTTAAAATTCTTCTCTACCGAAGATTTGTCTGTTCTCCCTCACTGATTAATTGATTGAATTAGTTATTTATATCAGTATGGACCCAAAAGTATTTATTTTATACTTTGGACTATAAATCAACACTGTGTTTTTTGTTCTAGATTGTTCTAGTTTGGGTCATTGAAAATTCTTTCATATTGGTTCCCATGTTCTTTGCCAATACATATTTTTTTAAAAAAAATTACTTTTTACTTCTTACTTTATGGTAATACAAAATACTACAGGCTCATCTTATATTTTTTCCTAATCTAACCTTAGTATCAGCTATTTCTCCTAGGTCCAGTTCCGTTTTTAAATATTATTAAGTCATTTAACCACTTTATATCTTCATTATTTCCTCTGTTAAATGAACATATTATAACAAAATTCATTGATCTTTAATCTTGTATAGGTCATTTGCCTTTGGGAAAATCCACTAAATATATATAATCTCTCCTCAGAGAAGTACAAATACATATATAAACAAAATTATTTTAAAAATTTCAGAGAAGCTAATGAAACTTTAAAGGCTATTGATGGATATTCTGTAAGGATCTTTACAAAATAAAGCCTGATGTTATAACTCTAAAATTCACTGATTGTAAAATAATTTTCTCCTATAATGAGCAAGGTGTTCTCTAATTTCATAGAAGATAATACTACATCACTGATAAGAAGTTTTATCTTTATCAATTTGTGCCTTTAGGCAATTTACATAATTTCTGTAAGCCTTGATTTTCCCATTTTTAAACGTGGTTAATAATCCACACTTGAAAGAAATGTTGCAAAGCTTAGCTGAGGAGGAGAACATAAAATGCTTTGGAGATACACTGGCCCACGAGGACACTCGTGGAACTGGGATTGCTGTTGTTGCTATTGCACTTGTATTGCACATCCTAGTTTTGTCATCTTAAATAATTTACTTAATATTTGATTTGATCTTACTCCTTATGATATGGGGTTTTGGGGTTTTCTTTTTTGCAATTTTGAAACCAGATACTAGAAATCTGTCAAAAATTCATTTCTACAGTCGTTAGAGGACTAGGAAGTGATGTGCTCTAAAACAACATCCTACCTGGCCCTGGAATCTGCTACAGGAAAGGACAGTGCATGTGATCCCCAGTGTACATTTAAGCTCTATGACCCAGGTTCTTCAATTAGTGATAAGTGTGTGTTATTGTTATTCACATCTAGTTTTTAAATAGTAGTTCCTTACACTGAGTTAAAATCAACTCCCTAGTAAGTTCTTTCTGTAGAGCCTTCCTTCTGGAATAAATAGTATAAAACAAATCTATCTGTTTTGCTACATGTAAACACTTTATAAGTAATGGTAATTTTAAAAAATATTGCTTTATTTTCATGACAATAATTTGAAATTATGATGATATTATGATGAGTGTCAAGCAGGGCATCATTTAATTATCAAAAGTCAGAAGCAGCTCATGGTTTCTGAATCTGATATCAGAGATAAAAATCATTCATAGTATTACTCATCTCTAAAGTGATAAATGCTACTTCAGAAACAATGAAGAGTCTATTGTGTGTCAACTTGACTGGGTCATTGGATCCCCAGACATTTAGTCAAATGTTATTCTGGGTGTGTCTGTGAGAGTGTTCAAAAATGAGATTCACACTTGAATTGGGAGACTGAGTCAAGCAGACTGGCCTCTCTAATACGTTGGGCTTCTTCCAATCAGTTGGAGGCCTCACTACAACAGAAAGAATGACCCTCTCATGAGTGAGAAGAAATCCCTCCTGCTTGACTGCCTTGAACATGGATACACACACACATCTGTGTGTATATATATTCCTGTCTCAGGTCGTAAGTGGAAATATTGGTTCTTTCTAGGTTTTGGGCCTTCCAACTTTTGTAATAGAACTATACCATTGGCTCTTCTGGGTATTCAGCTTGCCAACTTACCCTACATATCTTGGGACTTGCCAGCTCTCATAATCACAATGAGCCAAGTCCTTATAATAAAATGTTTTTTATATTTATATAATTCATTGGTTCTGTTCCTGGAGACGATGACCAAAATACTATCTAAATCATCATTATTTAAATATTTCCAGGTTGATTAAGTGATGTTGGTGGTCTTGTTCTAAATCTACATGAGAAATGAGTAAGCAAAACTATGAAGTGTATGTGTAGCCACCAGTGTAGGCCACTGTGCCCCACAAGTCTTTGATATTCACTCACTCTGTAAGCTATCCCACTCTAAAAATAAACACATACTACTTGTGTGTTGACTACAAAGAAAAGCTGAATATTTCTAAGCAAACCTACATACACAGAACTACACAGAGATATAAAAACTCTAACCCACTTGAGTTGTTATCAGATGCTACTTATTAAGGTAGTCTCAGAATAGGCAATCAAATAATAATAAAATTATGTAAATGTGGTGAGACAAAATGTAATGAGCTTAAAATAATTACTAACTTCTAGGATATGAGTACCATCAAACGGGCTTTTCCATACAGAAACATTTCTGGTCATTGTGAAAGAATCATGCACTGATTTAAGATCAACTTCTGGTTTTAAAAATAGTATTTTCATTCTTTACAGAACTGCTAATAGCTTTCTTATATTTTATAACAATCTTCACCTGGCTCTTAGTATATCCATATAATAAAACATTGTTAGTGAGCACTGAAACATTTTGCTAGCTCTGATATATTGGGAGAGTAGTGAACTTTGCCATTCCATACTTACTTACTCTTAGCAAAAGATAAGCCAAATGTTTTATTTTAATCCTCTTGTCCAACTTGGCCAAATGTTTTATTTTAATCCTCTCCCTGTATTAGTAGACACAATTTTTGCCTATATAAGGTAAGGGCTTTCAAATATATTCTACTATTTTTCTCCAAGTTGTTTTATCCAATTTTGTTTGTACTGTCTATAAATAAACACAAGTTTCTCCTACTTCTAAAGTCATGATCTTTTCTTAGATACAGCTAACCACCCACCAACTTCCGTTAATCATTATAAAGAGAAGAGGATTTTTCTACATGGCTTGAATTGCTTGAGGGGAAGGACTATGCTTTCTTTCAATGTTTGTTAATGATGCCCAATTTCTGAAATACGTTTATGGCAACATCATCACTTTTAACAACAGCAATGACATGCCACCTTCCAAATGTGCTGCTTTCTTTAAAAAAATAACTTTTAATTTTTCAATTACAGTTGAAATATAATATTATATTAGTTTCACATGTACACCTAGTGATTAGATATTACATAATTTACTAAGTGGTCTTCCTGATAAATCTCATACCCATCTGACACCATACACAGTTATTAGAATATTATTGAGTCTGTTCCCTATGCTACACCTTCATCCCTGTGACTATTCTGTAACAACCAATTTGTACTTCTTAACCCCTTTACCTTTTCCACCCATTCCACCAAACCCCTTTACATCTGAAAAACTGCCAATATGTTCTTTGTATCTATGAGTCTTTTTCTGTTCTGCTTCTTCCTTTATTTTGTTTTTTAGATTCAATTGTTGATGGATATGTATTTTTCAATGCTATAATTTAAAATTGAAGGACATAAAAAGAGCTTCCTAGAAAAGAAAAAGCTAAAAGAGTCCATTACTACCAAGCCAGCATTACATGCAATGTTAAAGGTTCTTTCTTAAGAAGAAGAAAAAATGATAAAAAATATAAAAACAAAATGGCAATAAATACATATCTACTAGCAACTGTACTTAAATTTCCATCTTATTTGGCCTCTTTAGAACAGATCCTTCTTCTTAAAACTCTCTATTCACTTCTACTCCCTTATGATTATTAAATAGCAGCATTTTCAAGCTCTTCTCCTTATACAGGGGGATTAAATAGAGATCTCCTCACTCTAAGATCTTTTAGTGGTTCTCAACCAGTTTTTTTAGAAGAAACATTATTTTTGAATATACTGAATTTAAAATGTATTTGTTAAATTATTAATGGTTTTGGCCTTCCATTTTTCTTGTTGAGTTTCCAAATCTTACTCAAGGATATAAAAGTGTAAGCAATGATACAACTATTAGTGGTACAACCTGATTATTATATGCATAAGTGCTAGATGATATTTTCACAGTGTGTCGTTCTGAATTCACGTGTATGATTGCTCATACACTGCACAACTTTACTTAGGTTGTATTTCATCAACTGGTTTGTGTTCATACTTGGCTTGTCAAATATTTGTCAATTCTCCTGTGATATCAAGAACAATAAATATTAGTTTCCAGTATGAACTAAACAGTGCTACCACAGATATAATTAAAGTATAAACAGTGGATGTTTTAACAGTCCTACACAGTCATATGCATATGATTTTAACATCAAGGTTTTAACAATCTTAAACATATCATAAGAATCCCACACAAGATTAATTGGAAATGGTATGGATCAAGTTCTGGTGATACTTAGATAAGACTGACTGACTCCCAAAGAAAACCCCACAGGGTAGCAATTCCCAGGTGAATTCACCATAGTTCAACCTCAAGCCATGCAATTTTCAGGCTGAGAAATCTGATTTGTTGTGACTCCAGAGAAGAGTTATCTTTGCTGAAGGGCAGACATTGACTTCTCTCACAGGGACTATAGTACAAAGGCTAGAAAATGAATATGTTAATTTACACTGAGAATTATAAATTCCAAAGGGGGGTGCTGGCGTCATCTAGCCACTGCTTAGATAAATAGATGGGAGATAAAAATTTAATAGGTTGACTGCTTAGTGAGCCAACATTCAGAATGAAAGGATTACTTTTCATTTTAATGTTTAATACCACCAGCTAAGGATAGTTGGCTACATTTGTCTGAGCAATAGAGATACAACTACCAGACACAAGTAAATATTTGGGCCAAATATATCTTCCCTGGATAGTAATTGGTTGAGAACTTCTGAGTCCCACTCCTTCTTTTTCTGCATTTCCAATTGTTCGCCTATCCACCACTTCTACCTTTCTTTAGAAAGACCTGTGAGACTTGGAAATTTTTTAAGATAAATTTTACATTGTCTTGTTTGGGTAATTTATATATTGGCTTAATTATTTAGTTCTAAGGTAACTTATCTTAAGATCCTTGACATTGCAATGTTTTTCAAACTGTTTTTGAATGAATGCAAACGCATGATTCTATCCACTCCCAGCTTCTATGAGTACCAAATAAGTTTAGAATATAACTTCAGAACCAATCCCTTTTTTAGTGTTTTCATAAATTTTCAAATATAAGCATTCTGTCTCTATAGATTTTAGATGTTACTTAAATTTAAAATACCTAGAATTGAACTGCTGGGTTTTTTTTCCCAAAAAACTGTTATTTCTCCTTTCTTAGTTTTATAAGTGTTATCACATATTCCTTTCAGTTAACGGAAAGGTTTATTAAGATTTTCATCAAATACTATGCTTGTGACAGCATGTTGTTTCTCCTATAGCTTTTCTCATCGACACCACCCACTCTATAATGCACCTGTGGGCTCTCTGAAATGTCAAGAAATTTGCCCAAGAAAACAGTCTTCTAAATTGTAGTGTTTCTGACTTCAATGATTGCTATTATTTTATGTCACCATTCTTTCTGCTGCCATCCCTACCTAACCAATCACCTAACCTGGATGCTTCAAAATGATCCTCAACTGCATATGTTCCCTCATCACCCTTATCTTGTAAGTCTTGAGTTCTATTTCTATTCTTAACTCTTTACTTGCCTATCCCCAATGCCACTGCTTTGTTACACAAGGGGGAACCCCTGAAATGGAATTTACTTATAAAAATTGTGTATTTATTCTTAAATGTTTAAACTTCAGTCATTTTCAAGGAACTATCCACCTATCTAGACTTTTCCACTGCTCAAAACAGTTTTGAACTTGTTGATTTTGATGCCTTTATTGCTTCGGCCATTTTCATTTCACATCTTCCACATGGGCAAAATGTTTCCTCTTGAGGACTTTTTTTTCATGCAGGGAAACAAAAATAAATGTGGAGCTCAGGGGTCATGCCATTTTTTGGATAAAATTGCTGAATAGTCAGTGCAGTGTGAACAGGTGCATTTATAGATCACCCATCATGAAATGGGTAAACATGTTAAAACAGTCTTCAGGCCTGGCTGGCGTAGCTCAGTGGATTGAGCGCAGGCTGTGAACCAAAGCATCGTAGATTCGATTCCCAGTCAGGGCACATGCCTGGGTTGCAGGCCACGGCCCCCAGCAACCGCACATCTCTCTCTCTCTCTGTCTCTCTCTGTCTCTCTCTCTCTCTCTCTCTCTCCCCCTCCCTTCCCTCTCTTCCCTCTCTAATAACAAATAAAAAAAAAACAGTCTTCAAAAAAATATGCGCTGAAGCTGAACCCAGCCTCTCACAACAGAGACTGGTGCACTGATACAGATGGGTTCCTAGAACACTCACTTAGTGGAGGAAGCCTGTACTACAAGGGACCTACCCACCAGTAGATAATTCTAGGCTTGGGGGGTTCCTCCTCATACTTTTCATCATGTTCTACTTAGATTCTAATATTGTTATCCTACCTTAAGTCATTTTCTTTAGGGTGAAGAGCTAATAATATTCAGCCATCTCAAATTAAATCAGATCCTGTCATATTCTTGTTTAACCTGTCAAAGGGTTTCATGCTGCCCCATGGGATAGATATCTAGGATGGCAAATATTTCCCTTCACTCTCTTCCATCTGTGTTAATGTTACCACTCTCTTTTTATTCAAACATTCTGCTCTTTCCTCCCAAGTTCTCTCTAACAACTCCAAACTTTGTGCATCCATCTCTCTTCTACTACAACCTTTTCCACTTTTGCCAAAATCAAGTATTAATAATCAAAAATATATTTAATGAATGAGTGAAATTTGCCATGCACTATGCTAAGGGTTTTACATGGATCACTAATTTTTATTTACAAGTAACCCTGAGAGTTTTTGTGATTATTATTCTAATTTCACAGATTAAGAAATCATGACTCAGAGACAATCACTTGCCTGAAGTCTTGTAGCTGGTAATTTATACAATCCAGACAGAAGAGTTTACACTTTCAATCACTACAGAAAACATAACATACTAATCACTTCAAATAGAGAACTCACAAAAATTAAATATTGGACTTCAAACATTATAATTAAAATTCAGATAAAATGAAAGAATGTGCAAAATGAGAAAGAGCAAAGATGTGGATTATTTATAAAAATAGTAAGAATAGTGAATATGTATATTATATAGAAAATAATGCTTAATATGATTAATAATGGCTTTATTATGCAAAGAAGATACTGGGATCACAAAAGACATATCACTATTTCTTATAGTTTTAAAGTTCAGCTCAACTTTCCCTCATTTATGCTATTAAGAGAACCATGAAAATGCAGTGTTAAGATACATAACCTTTTAGAAATTATCAGGACATAGAAAGTAAATTAAAAAAATCTTTGATATTTCTTAGTGAAATCCCATACACTTATTTACAACTGAATGAAACCTTGAATACTTTTTCTAAAACATAATGGTATATATTCTGATATATTTCAGGGCACTTGCAAATTAGTGCGGTCCCACTTGCCCAAGACCTTGGAGAGATTCAGAGTCTGAGATTCAGAAGCTATTTGCCATTCACCAAGTCATATACATTACTTGTAATATTCATTTGTCATTTAAGTGTGCATTAGAAGCCAAATATTATTTATCACAATTTATGTTTAAATACCCATTCTGAGCCTTGGTTTTTCTTATTACGGAGTAGATGGAAATAGCAATGAAAGAACTTGAAAGTGGATATTTCTGATACTTGGCAGCTGCATTCACTTGCTATTCCAGATGCCCTCAGGTCTGTTCCCCAGGGCCCACATAAGCAATGCTATTTTTTGTTGTTGTTCCTGTAATCTTGGAATTGCTATGACTATAGTTGTTCCCCTTGTCTCTTTATATCTGATTTGACTTTTACACTATTTCTTTCTGTTTTTGAGTTTTTGTCTTGCTCTCCGGCTTCTAACCAACTCCTTACCTGGCTATTTGTTTTTTGTATAAGGTTTTAGATAGAACACCTGACCCTGTCTATCATCTGACCTGCCTCCATTACCTGCATGATCTGTTTCCACTCTTCTCTTTGTTCTCACTGCCGCACATTCATGTGATTTTTCCCTTTCTGCATACACAAAGAACTGATTCAGAAATGCAAATTTGAAATCACTGTCCTTACTCTGATAAAAAAATTTGGAATTTGAACATAAAAATGCATATCAGATCAACCCATTAAATCAACATGTAGATAAAATCAGAGATACAGAATCAACTTAGACAGAATAGCTCCCATTCATGTAATTAGTAATAGGATATAAAAAAGGTTTAATTAGAAACATTTTATCAGTGTACCTCTACCCAGTTTTCAATGCCTACACTTTTTTTGTCTGCAAAGCTGATAAAAAGCTATAATGACATTCTTAGCCTTTGATGTTGTCAAGATGCCATGAAAAATTTTTAACATAGGTAACATATTTAGCTGCAGTTATATGCTGGTGCTAGGGCAGTCACAATAGTAATCCACCTAGCTGCTGCTACAGGTAGATTGCCATCTGGGGCTAGATATTCTATACTAGTCAGTGATGAAATGCTAGTAAGGTCTCCATGTCTATTGGGGAGGAGCTTGTTTCATATCTTCTTTAGATACTAGTTTGCTTAACTTTCCCTTATTTAAAAAAAAAAAAAAACCTGAAGGATGTAAAGCAGTTGTATTTACTGTTTGTTTGTGAAACTGATATTCCCAATGCTGTAGAAACTTGGAAGTAAGGACTATTGGGGATTGAGGGAAGTAGCCCTTTGCCCTGAATTATCCACTTTCCTAGGAACAATTGTTTTCTTTCCAAACTTGGTCCCTGCTCACTTCCCATGCCCCTTTCCTATTACAGCCTTCACTTTTTGTTCCATTTTCTACTCCCACCCCCACTTCCACTTTTCCTAGGTTCTGCTAACTTCTCCTGTTGAAATTTAATCACATATCAGTTTCTTTCAGGCCCTTGCAATTTCTTACAAGTGTTTTAGCCTCTTGAATCAGCATCTACCTTCAGCTTTGATGCTGTGAAGGCTGGTGCCTCCTCCCGGTGTGCTGGCTCTCCTGGAAGAAGCATGATGAGCTTTGCCCACTGCACGAATGAGAGACAAGGCCAGGCGTGGTGGGAAAGCCAACATTTCCTCTTTGGTGTGTGTTTGGGTTTATCTTACAGGAACCACAATTTAAAAACAGACCTCATTTTCTGAGAATTAATTGTCTCTTCTACCATCTTCCTTATTGATCTAGGTGAGAAATTCCATTTATTAACGTAATGTTGATCCCACTGCTGAAAAAATAGTAACCAGTAATCCTGACTTCATTTCATAAAATGAGCATTTCCCCCTTGTCTGCATTATATTGTATAACCTCCACCATAGTAACAAATGGTGCTGTGTCAGTTTTCCCCTGATAACTAAATTTGTCTTTAACCAGACTGTAAGATAGAAGATAAAGTAGGGGTTGAACTGTGACTATCAAACAGAGATGTGACATTTGGCCTCTGCACATGGTTTGGGCCTCTCTCAGCATAACAAACAGGCCCTGAGAGGAAGTCTTCCAAGAGACGATGTTCAGACAACAAATGCTCCGTGAAAACCATACAGAAGTGATATGGCCTTTATTGATCTAGCTTCAGAAGGTACACAGCATCACAGGATGCCCTTTGAGTCCCTAAGGCCAGCCCAGATGCATGTGAGGAGAATTAAGCTCCACATGTTGATGGGAACATAGCAAGGTCAACTTGCAGAAGAGAAGATTGTGTGTAATGGGAGATACAGTCAAGTTATTTTTGGAAAAGACAATTGGGGACACAAGTCATCCCTGCTGGGATGTGTCCAAATTCTTGACCCTCAGAATTTACGAGCATAATAAAGTGGTTATTGCTTTATAGCACCAAGTTTTGGTGCAGTTGGCCATGTAGCAATAGAAAAACAGAATAGTAGGCTGTGAGAAACTGGTGCTTTAACATTGACTCCTGCTGTGAGCAGCACCCAACAGCTGACGCACCCAGTCTGGTGGAGGTGCTGGCTGCTTGGATTTAATGAAATGAAATCCAGGATGCTCTAATTTTGGAAAATAAAACGAAGACTTTGTTTGAATGCAATGGAGGCCACTATCATGGGAGTGGGAGGCAAATGGTTTCAAATGATTCTGAGCATCCTTTATTCAGCCTCAGTATACAAGCAACAAGCTCTCTGCTGCGCTATTCCCTGTAACTGCCACTTTCCTGAGCACCTGCTTAAGAGAGACAGATCAAGTGCAGCCCAACTTCTGGGCATGGTGATCCTTGTTTTTGCCCTTGATTACTCTCTGATTTATTTTGCATGGGAAAATAATTGAAGATAGTTTATGAAATTATCATATCTTTAGGGAGTGTTATAATATTTCTTCTTTCTTGCTTCTTTTACTTATATTTTATCATTATAGGAAGAGCACAATTTTTAAAAGCATGTGTTCAAAAGTGCATGCTAACTCTAATTTCTTTATAGTCTAGCCCAGCACCTCTTGCTACACAAACAACTGAACTTTTTACTCTAAAATTCATTAAGCCAACTAATTATAACTTAATGTAACATGTAGCCATTTTGTAGCAAAAGAAGATATGTGTAAATGGGTGAATAGGTGAATATATGCAAAAGTGATTTTATATATAGCTTATGAATAAATATAATGAATAGATACACACCAATTTATTAATATATTTACATAGATATTAACATATGAATTTACACATACATACAATTTATCTTAGAATTTTTCTTAAATTGGGTAATTAATTGGATTTCTGATTTTTTCCTATGAACTTGTAAATTCTATTATTTAGATACAGCCTATCTCTGACAAATTAATCCATTCTCTGTGTACTTACAAATCAACATTCTGGTCATAAAATTCTCAGGTCTGTGAGGGGCTAAATAAGATAGGTTTCAACTTGAAAGAGTCTACGTAGTTAACTTTAAATTTGTACTGTAATTTTCCAATATCTCAGTGCACCTGTTTCTATGGTGAATGAACATTATCCAAATAGCTACTGAGAATATGGAAGATGGAAAGTGATCATTTTCAGCTGGGCAACGTGCATTGTTTTATCTTCTAGTAAAACAAGACTGCAAATCAATATAAAAAAGTGTAATCTTCACTAATTTTTATAACCATCACTCAAAATATCTATGGCATTATGTTACATTCTTCTGCTTATGAATGTGTATATGTAGATGGAGTATAGGCATATAAAATTATTGATAATAGATTATAACATAGCAACTACTATTGGGTTCAGAACAAACATGTTTATTTGAAATTAAACTTTCATATAATAATTAGAAAAATTTAAAACAATTATGTGTGCTATAATATAAGTAACGTAATATAAGTTTATAAGTAATATAAAATTACAAAAATTCTCAAAACTGCTTTTGTTTTAGACTGGAAAATTTTGCAACTATTGTTTCATTCCAATAATTTAGAAATGCCTCGGAATTTTTAATGGTTATGAGGGGAGTGTCTAACCGCACTAGCCTGGGTTCATAACCTACTTTCACCTCCTGTTATTTGTATGTCATTAGGCAAGTTAATTAACCTCTGCAACTTTAAGTTTCCTCATTTGTAAAAAAAGAAGAATTCTGAGGATAAAATGATGGATTTAATGTAAAGTTATGAGAATTAAAGGAGTTCATTCATGTAATGTGCTTAGAACCATGTCTGGCACATGCAGTAGACACTCAATAATGGCAATTGTGATTACTAGTTATTACCATTCATATAGAAAGATAACATAGTTTCTTTAACCAATTCACTGGCATGTGCATCTGTATCATTTCCCATTTTTTTGTTGTAAACACTGCACTGATGGGTGTGTTTTTATGCATATCTTTTTCTATTTATATTCTTAGTATTTATTTCTCAAAGTAGAATTTTTTGGTGAAATTGATGCATAATTTAATACCTTTTGATACATACAGTCAAATTGCCATCCGATTTTCTCTCTCACCAGTACTGTACAAAATAGGAAACTGAAATATATCTGAAGGTATTTCAACATAATTTCCAAATATTTTTAGTTTTGTTTTAAAATCCATATACACAAAAGGGTATTTTTTAAATGATTTAGGGAAAATGCCAAGCTTTTGATTGATAAATAAGTCGATGCTAACTCATTCATTTGTAGGCAAATCATTCATTTTGTTGATGGCAACTAGAAAATTGTTTAATTCCAGTTGGTTGTGCTATGTGCTTCTCAGTATACACTTGGACCAATCCCTTCTTGATTGTTAATGATTATGGGCTCAGGACAAAGGATTTATTTTAAACTTTGCCTAAACCAATAATAATCGTTAAGTAAATCTACTGCCAGAAATGCCATCAATCTGGCATTTCTCAGCTACATAATGCACTTAAAGTTACCTGCTGTTAGAACCTATCCATTTCCCTAGTTCCTTTGTTCTGTGGATGCCTGAGGATGATGGATACTGATTTTATTACATATTTAAACTCCAGGATATATATGCAACAATTAGAGTAGCTCCCCTACTCTCGTGTTGGAAAGCAGTACCTCCACCTCCAATCAAGAGATAAATTATTTCAAAAAGCTTTCAGATTCAGTTTAGAACAGCAAAATAATTCAATAAGCTAGTATAAAAAATGAAATAGTCTTGATTTTGTTCTTATTGTGAGCTTTTCCCCATGCTTCTTGATTTAGTGGTCATTACAAAAGTTTAAAGTGAGTTAACTATTTTATGTTGCATAGTGCAGGTGTTATCCTCACTTCGGAGAGACCTCTTTAAAAGAACTCTGGACAGTCATTAAAATGAGTCAAGTTGGGGAGTTTACACTTTTCTTGGCATCTTGGTGTTCTGCTGCTTGCCAGGTGCTAGACCATCTGCTCTGGAATTGTTGATATCACACAGAAGCAGAAGAAGAACACTTGATTTTTCCGTAATTGATTTTATTCTTTATGATTTGGATGTCTGCCTCTGCTTTTGCAGAAGGACTTAATATAGTTTTATAGATATTTTTTAAATGTAGATAGTCATGCTTACATTTTCATGCATTCTTTGCCAGTGGTGGAACTGTCAGGGTAAATTGGAGGCTAATAGGTGGAGACCTTGCATTCTCAGTGCTTGAAGGGAACTCACCAGAGAGCAAACAATTAGTGGTTACCTGTGCATGTCAGAAGTTCTAGTGAGTATGCAGCTAATTGTGAAATGGATTTTGCCACCAGATGAATATACTTCTTCAATGCAGGCAGTCTGAAATCTCAATCAAACTAATCAACTGCCATTTTTTGCTGAGGAATAAAATAAAGACTTGGTGAAGAACTGAATCTGCAAGCTAAACTAAAATGATCATCAGCTTGAGGTGAATAAATTACATTTTTTAAAGAAAAAGCTCATCAGCTCAATATGGATTAACTTCAGTTTTGTCAGGGTTCCAAGATAAATCTAATAAAATTTCCTCAGTTACCTTTAAATTTGTTTTTTAATATATGAAACATGAACAACTGAACTGAGCCCTGTTGCTGGGCAGCAGGCCACTAACACTCACACTCTTCTCTTCTGCCTCCTCCAAACTCACCTGTCCTAAGAACAGGCATCATTTTAATGAATTGTCGACTACTTTATTGACTGACCTCAGAACAATAATTTCTTACTAGACTAAAATCATTAATTTAGGAAATGTACATTGCTGCTTAGTTCAAATCAGGTGCAAAACATTAATATGGACAGTAATAGCATCCCTGCCTTCATTAGAATCCATCATGTCTCAATTGTTTAATAAGGCTTCATTAATAAAAACTAGAAGAAAACAGTACTTAAATATAAGGACATGAAGAACTATGTAAGGATATTTCAGTGATAGCAATAATTTTTTCACACATTACACATTGCTTTTCTTACTTAACAATATATCTTGAAGTTTTATTTCATAATTGTACATAGAGTAACTTCTTATTTGCTTGTTGGTTATAAATTATTTCATTGCTATCAGCTGCACAATAATTTATTTAATAAATTCTCTACTGATGGAAATTTAGGTCACTGCATAACTTTTGCTACTACAAATAATTTTTACCCAATGAAGCACTATAAGAAGAAAACCCAGCTCCAAACTTAGATGATGACACCTCTGTGGTAGAAGTATAAACCAGACTTGCCACACCAAGGAGCCATAGAAATATTTTTATTTGAAAGGAATAGGAATTTATATTTGACTTATTTAAATCACTTATAGGTTAATAAAATTAGAAAACTTTAATGGAAGAGAGTATAACAATCTTACTTTCTTAGCTACATCTGAGGGGAATTTTTTGTATTTATTATGAGATTTTTTACAGGGAACAATCTTTTAGCTGGTGATAAAATAAACTGATTTTAGAAAAAAATTAACTTGGAAAAAATGAACAGGTGCCGAAGCAGTAGATTTTTTAAGCTTAACCTATTTAATTAATGGCAAGTGTCACAGAAAGCCATCTAATATTTTCTTGTCAGACCTGCAAATGAGGAAAACAAGATTTTATGGGGAAATATTTCAACCTCAACCTCTAAAATTGGTGTCATGTCAGAGGTGTTACTTTAAGGAAGATCAGCAAATCTAAAAAGATTTATTTTATAAAAAATAAAAGAAGTACTTTAGATAAAATGTGGAGATACTTTATGATTTAGGAGTTTAATAAAAGAGCATTCCAGAATTCTGAATCATGCAAATAAGCAGAAGATGTCTTTTCTACCCTTGCAAACAATTTTAGTCAATAGCTAAAACAAAGCAAAACAAAGAACAAATAAAAAACAGTCATGCTATTATTAAACCTCAGCAATTTATAATGAAAAGAAATTCAATTTCTAATACTATTGGCTTCATAATAATTTTTAAATAAAATATAGTTATATTTTGTCAATATATGCCATACCTGCCATACAAAAATAAATCTATTAATGACTAATTATTGTAAAAAGGTAGAGGGTTCAGATTATTTCTGATGCATTTTGTTTTAGTAGGAAGAATGAAATATTCTGACAATAGTATTTTTATATATTTTTTTTACTTTTAATTATATATCACATTTTAGAAACTTAGGAAAATACTACAAAGGATGAAATTAAAAGCCATAATCTTTTCAGTTACATGGATATAAATAAAAGTATTCAATATATTAATACCAGTGACTTAATATCATTCAAATATTTAAAATTATGCATTATTTGTTTAATGAAGAGTTTGACATTATCCTAAGAGGGTTCTAGCCTTTGCATTCACCTTCTAGACTCTGGGCCCCTAAAATGTTATGTGTGGCAGGCATGTCTTGGTTTGCATGTGTCCTTTGGGTTATACTGGATAGCCTTATTTTTACTTAGGTGGAGACTTTGGTTCATGCAGTATGAATGAACCTGGAGACTGAAATCATCCATTAGAATAATCAACAATTACGCCTACATAATGGAACCTTAACAAAAACTCTGGACACTGAACCCATTGTTGTGGGTTGTCAATAATCCACACATATTATCACAAATCAATGCTGGAACAGTAATGTGTGCTGACTCCAGGGGGTGAGGACAGCAGAAGGTGCATGTTTGAACACTCCTAGATTCCAATTTATGAATCTCTTTATAAATTGGTGTGCTTCAGTTCTTTTGGATTGATGTTTCAGGGTTCTTAGAGTATAATCTCAGCAGTGGAATTGCCAGGTCAAAAGGCAGCTCCATTTTTAGTTTTCTGAGACTTTTTTCAATTAATACACAGGTGGTCCTCCATATCCCCAAGTTTCACATCTGCAGCTAGGAATCTACAGATGCAGAAGGTCAACTATATGTGCTGTTCTGTTCCGTTTTATATAAGGCACTTGAGCATCCATAAATGTTGGTATCCACAGAGTTCCTGAAACCAATCCACCATGACTACCAAGAAATGACTCTGGTTAACTTTAGGGGGAGTTAAAAATTATATTCAGATTTTTCACTGCACAGGAGGTTAGCAAACTTAAACCCCATGTTGTTCAAGGATCAATTGTGATTAGGAAAATTACTACTACAATCAGGTAATTAACTACCCTTTCCTCACAGTTACCATTCTTTTTGTGATGAAATACCTGAAGTCTATTCCTTAGTATATTTCAAGTATCCAATACAATATTATTAGCTATAGCCATCATGCCATACATTACATTCCTAGACTTACAAATTCTTCATCATTACAATTTTGTGCAATTTGACCAACATCTCTCTATTTCCTCCACCCTCACCAGTCTTACCATTTTCTTTGCTTCTATGAGTTCAACTATTTTAGATTATACATATAAGTGAGATTATACAATATCTGTCTTTATGTGCCAACCTATTTCATTTAACAAAAGGCCTTCAGGTTTATCCATGTTGACATAAATGACATTTTTTTTTTCCTTTTTAAGTCTGAATTATATATATATATATGATAGATGATAGATTGTAGGGAACCGCTTTGCAAGGCATGGAAATGTAGCTCAGCACCCACGTGGAAAACCAGTGGGGAGCAAGTCAACATGCAGGGCAACGCCTGCAGAGAGGCTCTTCCATGGGAAATCAGGCCTGCATTATACCTAGGCTGCGTCATCATTTGCTCTTGCTAAAACTCCCTCACCCTGAGTTCAGGAAGCAAATGCTTACTGCATATCTTTAAAGTGACTTCATGAAGTCTGTGCTAATTCTCCCAAGGACTGAAGTATAACCAGACCTGTTATTCTTATTGGACCCTTGCATTTGCAACATTTTTTCCTTGTTACTCTGTAAGATGTAATCAGTGACATCCCCTCCATTGCTATCTGTAAAAAGTAATTACCTAAAGCAAACCTAAGTATAATGAATAAAAACCTTCTTTGATGTATGCTATTAGAAAGCCAATAAAAGCCTGTCAAGGCAAGGGTGGCATGCTCTCCTCTTGGGAGAGTGGTTGGGCGACTCTGAGATGCTCTCCCCTTGACAGAGTAGCTTTGCTGTCCCTTTTCCTCCACAAGACTCTGCTGCAGTCCATGTGAATTTGTCTCCTCTCAGCCATAATGCCACGGATACTGCAGGCCAGTGTCTGCCTCAATAGATAATGAATAGATGATACATCGGTAGATAGATAGATAAACAGATGATAGATGATAGATAGATGATAGATAGATAGATATAGATAGATGATAGACTTTTTTATACTTAAATTGATGTCATATCTTGAGTGTTGTAGATCTCTATTTCTTTAGAATGAATAACTGGAGCTTGAATTTGTTTCTGTGGTAGTGCTGTATTTCCTCAGTTCTTCATGATCCTTACAGCCTTGCATTGGTGTCTATGAACTTGAAGAAGCAGTCATCTTTCCAGTCTTTACAGTCTGGCTTCATCAAAGACAGCTCTTCACCAGTAATCCCGGCCAGGGATTCAGCTGTTGAAATCTCTGAGTTTCTTATTGAAAGTCCTCACCCATTCTTGCTTTTTGTTTTTAGTATTACCAAGCAATCTAGCTATGCCAATTTCCCCAGAATTTTGGGAGGGGCACAATAAAAGCAAACCTCTTATTAGTGCCTTAAAAGACTGAGGAAATTGAACGTTCACTTCACTGCCCCTTTCCGCTGGAGAAGAATTTGCAGGCCAAGGAGCTGCACTAGCTTGGGTAGGGTGATGCTGTTAGAGTAAAACTGTTCTTAACTCTTTTCAGTGCATCTTTTCTCGTTGCTGTGCTCTAACTTGTCACTTGGATTCTGAGCTCTCATCTATATGTTTTCATTTGTCAAATTACTCTTTCTGTGGGAAAGTAAGGTCTGGAACCTCCTATTCTGTGATCTTGCTGACATCTCTTTACCCTGTCCTTTCCCAACTTCAGCAGAATAGCAGTTGCATTAAACTTTTCTAGCCCTTACATATTGTCAGTGATTTTATAAGTTAAACATGTCTATCTTCAACATAATCACACTACATCACAAAAATTTACTGGTCTGCTAAAACATGAATAAACTGTAATATTTCTAACATAAAGCATAGAATTAAGTCCCAATATTACCTACTTTCTCAACATCTGGTGAAACCCAGAGCACCTTGATGTCCTAATGGTTTTCCACTCTGCTTTCATAATAAGATCCTCTAACAAAACAGCATAATTTCCACTTACTCCTAAGGAGTAGTTCCAGTTTCCTGCCAGTGGGAGAATTATACATACTAGTCAATCATATCCTTGTGTGTGAACTAAGGAGCACCTTACCCTCTTGCTACCATAAAGCTTTCCTCCCAAAGCTCTGGTTGTTCACTCCATTCCTGTTTATTACCTTGTCTGGCCCTGGATGTTTTGTTGTGTCCTCATCTGCTGTACAATCAGTATTTGTTACTAATAAATTTCTACCAATTCCATCTGTCCAATATCATGTGTGATATGGTTAACCACTACCATAACCCTAGAGTGGGAATTACTTTCTCCCCAACTGGGTGGATAGGGGGTGATTAAACACATTTTTGGTTGCATTTTTTAGCAATTTCCATGTTTCCATTATTTGAAAAGAAAAAGTTTCATTCTTTATGTTTCATATTTATTTGTTTAATAATTTCTAGATTGTTAAAATATGTAAAAATCATGTAATTTATTATTTGAATGCAATAAATGCAAATTTGCAGTGTTTTTAAATCTTTGGTTCATATTTCAGCCCATACTAGTAATGAATGTATCTGTTGGATACATGTGACCTATGCTGTAATTTTTTTTACCACAACTTCTTCAGGGTTAAAACAATACTGCCCACTTAAATTTTAAATAACATCTTTGGACATTAGTACAATGAACAGCATAGTGGTAATTGTGATATTAATATGGTTAAATATATGTTTACAATTTTGTGCAGCATAGATTGAGTACTGTATATCTATTACCTTTCATTTTCAATAATTACATTGTAGTGCCTAATATGTATGGGAATTCAGTTGGTTTTAATAAACTGTCCTATTAAATGGCAATAAAATATAACTCATAGGAAAAAGCGGTATCCACACTTGGGTGTTCCTCAGCTCCCAACATCTCAGGTTCTTTGTCTGCTACTCACATTCCTCTCCTGTTGCTTACAAGCTCTCTTTGTAAAAGCCCTTGTAGCTGGCCAATGCTTGATTTGTCTGTCATTACTGCCTATGGCTCCATTCCCAGCCTCCCTGGCTCTTCTGAGGCAAGTCCTGTCTAGGATGCAGTTTGTATTAATGGTAATAGGAGGATAACTGTGAAGAACAGCTATCTATCGGCACACAGCCATAGCCTGTGGGACCTGCAAAAGAGGGTGAAGAATTTGCTGAGGTGCTGCCATCACCACCATGGAAGGCACCTTCTTTGCTTTTGTCTGTGGCTGCTCTGACCATGGATATAAATGAAAACAGATGTTTACAAGCCATTGTAACTTGGTTGACTCACAGGCATCGGACAATGGCGAGAAAGAGCTAAAACAATAGTAGACATCTTTGGAGAAGCATCATATAAGACCTGTGTGTTCAGGTTCGGGGATTCAAGAGAAATTTCAAAAGTTTTTAGGGCAGTGGATAAACCAGAAGGCACTCAGACATTTAACAGTTTGACAAAAATACATAAAGTATTTCCATATCTTCACAATCAATACAGCCATCAAGATATATATGTGTGTGTACATATATATACACATATCTATCTATACATATATATCAATATATATAGATGCATATATGTATATCTATATATATATCTATATACCTATAGTATCTATATACTCTATCTATGTATAGATATGTGTATGTATACATATATATACACATATACACACACATACAGAATGGCTGTAGTCACAAATACATTAAATATTTACCTGTTGCAATATAGGTAATTTCACCTATATTTGATTAAATGAATGAAAGCTAAAAAGCAGAATGCTGCAAAACATTAAAGTTTTACTAACATATGGAAGCATCTTACTGGACCTTAATAAAGTTCATTTGCTAATGAGAAAACTATCTTTAAAATTGTGTTTCAAAAAGAGGCCTCCAGGGTCCAGCTAGGTCAGCATTTAGGTGGGATTGTCTCCAGCAATCACAGCTACTATAGAAATATTTTTCAGAAAAAGAAAAACCACCCTCTATGTTATGTCAAATTAAATCTTTGTGATAGGCTTGTGTGTGTTTTAAAAGGAGAACTATAATCAAAAGCCCAATCACTAGCAATGTTAGATTTAGTATCAGGATAGCATTGCCACCACAAGCACTTGAGACCCAGGGTAAATACCACCAATCTATGGTCAGGAAAATAATAAATTCCAGAGGATCCACCACAAACAGCTCAGCTCAGTTACCTCATTGAGGGTTACTATCTACTGTCAGTTCTTCTCCCTGCTCTCTGGTGATAATGCAAACAGCACCAATCTATTTTTCCAACTACCTTAGCATTTCTGGGTAATAATGTTGTTGAAATATCACCAGTGAGTTAAATGAGTGCAGACAATTCAGAAACAATGGCTACATAGTTGTACTGCTCTAAATAAGCCTATTAAATGTAGGAGTGAGCATACCTGGGAAAAATAAAATTGAATGAGGTAGGACTGTTTTTATTGCAGAAATGGATGCAAAGAAATACAAGTTATCAGGAAATCTGGAGAAAGCCCAATTAAGAAAATGGTGGGAATGTTTTCTTCTCCTGTTCAGGTTGAAAATATAGATCTGAGGAGGTCCATTGTGAATAGGTATCCATGACCTTGTAGTCTTAAAATAAATGTATAGGGAATTGTAAGAAACATATAAATTTAACAAGATAGCCAAACACAGCTCTAATGGTTTACAGAAAAGAGTGAAAAGTACAGATATGTTCGCATTTTGTGTCTCAGAAGTTCTCAACTAAGTTTGAAGAAACTTACTTGCTATAAAATTGAAATACATATTTTTGTAACTTAAAAGATAAGGTTCACATCTTTCAAACTGGGCTTAAGCAACACCTGGGGATTAGCAACTACGACAGTGAGACCTTTATTTTTAACTCTGCAATAAGCAAGGTCAAGATTTCATAATTTTGTTGTTGTTGTTTTAAAGATTTTATTTATTTATTTTTAGAGAGAGGAAGGGAGGGAGAAAGAATGGGAGTGACTCATCAATGTGTGGTTGCCTCTTGAGTGCCCCCCACTGGGGATCTTGCCAGTGTCCTGACCCAGGAATCGAACCAGTGACCCTTTGGTTTTCAGGTCAGTGATCAATACACTGAACCACACCAGCCAAGGCTGTTGTTGTTGCTTTTAATTGAGAAGTTTAACACCAGAGATATTTGAAGCAAAAAAAATAATAAAGCAACAACAATAATAAATTACAAATGTATGTTGTCCAAATGTATTTTACTATACTCATCACTACCAATTATCTCAATGTTGAGGTAGATGGGGAAAAAATAGATCATACAGAAAATACTGAATGCCAACAGGTTTCTCACACATGCAAAAATATTTCTGGAATTGTTAATATCACTGTTGTACAAATGAGGACCTAAAAATCATTTAAGTATTTTATCAAAGCTCACACAACTAATAGATACAGGAGCTGAAAATTCAGACATAGCACATATGATTTAGCACCTTTTATTTCCCTTCTAAACTTTGCTCCCTACATAAATTCTGTTACATGGTCCTAATCAGAAGGAAAAATACACTCTTCTCAGTGAGCAATAGATAAGAGAACTGTGTCAGCCCTGAGTGAAATGGTAGAGGAAGCCATCCATACAGAGTTGTTGTAGGAAAGTGTATTGACATCACTGTTTCTCCTCTACTCCTGCTAACAGGGTTAATAAGGTTGCCAGACCATACAGGGGTGGAAAATGTATGTTTATAGTTGTGAGTATGTGAAGCACAGAGTTTCTTCTCATTTTATTATTTATGTCTTCATTTATTGTATTATTTATTTGTATGATTTGTCTTTTTCTCCTTGTTATTATTTCATATCTTTACTTATGATTAGTATTTTAGGTAATGATGGTTGGTAATTTAATCTACTTTTGCCTATTTCTGTATGTGTTCCTCCTCCCAAGTAAATTTTAAAGTTACTGCAGAGAACTGAACACAACCCCTCTCCCTGTCATTATGAAAACACAAGCTGAAGAAATGATACTTGGCACTCTAGGAGGGAAGGAGGGTAGGATGAGGACCTTTGAAAACTAGTGAGGAACAGGGAAAGGGAGAGAATCTTATCCAGGTCTCAAGAGGGATTTGAGGTACATAGATTTTTCAAGATGTGGGGTATATGGCATTCCTTTAAAATGTTCTAGAATCTAGGTAGAGGCATCGAGAGATTAGAAAGTATTCTCATTCCCTGGGTACCTTGAAAGCCAAAGAACCATTTAAACTTCAAAAAATCATGTGGATTTGGATCATGATCATCTCAATAGTAACCCACAAGGAATGAGGTGGAACAATAGGATGTTTTCATAAATGAAAAGAAATGCTTTGATAGTGCTGAAAATATAAACACAGAGGGAACTTCAATAATGACTGAGTTCAGTTTTCTGCTGGCCTGATGAGATGGGGACTTAATATTCAGTTTGATTTCACTAAAAATTTTTTATAAATTATCCTTCCTTTATACTCCCTTTTATGGAATGAGAATAATTTTAGTTTATCTACATTGAAAACAAATTATCTTTGACCCAGATTGTATAATTGTAAAAAACAAAAAAAAATGGCAAACTTTAATGAATAGAGAAAATGTGTTGTACTGGGTCTTTTAACACTTTCAGAGATACTGAATTTTTTATATAATCATTTTTTACTATAGATTCTTATTGTCATCTGTAACATGAGAGACTTTAATTAGGATATCAGTGTAGTTGTATGCAAGAAATATAACAACATGTAATCTACCAACTAAACTGAACATTTTTTAGAGTTAAGGTGTTGAAATCATTAAAATTGTATAATTTAAAATATGTATTAGCTGAGAAATGTCTTTGATTTTATTGGTAGGCCTATAAATACTTAATTTCAAAATTCTTTTATCTTTGTACTTCAGAACAAAATCTTTCCACTGACTATTCAATATTCGACTATTAAAAATAACATTCAAAGGTTTCTGGTCAAGATGGGCATGGTAGATAAAAACAGTGCTCAGAAACTCCCATGACTACTTCAAAATTACAACTATAGAACAACCAAAACTGAGAAACACCTGAGCTCTAGCTGGACACAAGTACTACAATTAAAGATATACAAAAGAAGCCAGCCATATGAAGACTTGTAGGAGGGTAGAGACATGAAATGGGCTGGTTTCATGTGTGCCTGTTAAAAATCTAGAAGGATATCTCAGCTGTGGAGGTCCTCAAAGAGGAGCCAGGGGTCCCAGCTCCACACTAAGTGCCCCAGCCCAGGGTTCCAGTGCTGGGAATACAAGTTCCTAAAACTTCAAACTGTAAAAGCCAGCACGGATTGTGGCAGAGTGAGATGGAAAGCTACAAAAATCTCAGGTGTCTCTGATAGGGCCTGCCCACAGACTTAATCAAACTTCCTGACTCTGAGCTCAAGTTCAGGGGCAACACTCAAAAGAAAGCAGGGACATACAACAACAAACAGAATGATCTGGTTTCAGGGCAAGGGCTGAAAGGGCAGCTTTCTCCCAGACAGAAGTACTGGCAGAGACCATTGTCCCTTTACTGGGCCTTTACCCTGCAGGCATGTGCAAATCTCATATCTGAGTCCCTCACAACCTGGCTAAGACCTTCACCCTCTCCCCCTCCACTGTAATTCCTTGAGACACTGCCCAACCTAAGTTGCTGGCCCACCCAAGCTGATTTCAGTCACTTTTCCATACAATGGCCTGTCGTGGTCCATGCTGTGGACTTTCTCAAAATCACTTAAAGATCGACAAACAAGCAGCATCTGGCCTAGATGTGCCCTGTATCTCTTGCTAAGCAGCCCCAAGCCAGGTACTAGTGACAGCCAGCCTCAGTCCACAGGATGGCCCAGCACAATTAGCAGCCATCTGTAGATCTCTTTGTAGCTCATGATAGGTGACCTTGGGCAGGGCACATACAGAGGCTGACCTTGACCTACACCTCCTGGGAGGCCCCCAGAGAAAGAACACCCAGTGGACAGCTTCAGACCATACCAGAGCAGCAGCCACAAGAAATACACTCAAAGGGTAGACTCAGCAGGCACCAGAGCCCTGCTGAAGCAAGGCCTGCTTTGTGGGATGGGCCCCTGCATCTTCTTTGTTGTGTTCAAGGCCAGTTCTCATAGCTGACTGGCCTGTGGGTTAATCCCTCCCTCTGACATGCTAACAGCAATCAAGGCTCAACCACAGGAGGGTGCACATAGCTCACAGTGTCCTGAAGTGTCCAGCTTGTGTGCCAGGAGGTGGCATGACTAGGCCCCACAGAACACTTACTATATAATGTCATTCTACCAAGACTGAGAGATGGAGCAGCTCTACTTAATACAGGAAGGCAGTCAAACACAGGGAGGCAGCCAAAATGAAGAGAGAGAGAAACACATCCCCAAATGAAAGAACAGGATAAGACTACAGAGAAAAAATAAATAAACAAAATGGAGACAAGCAATCTACCAGTTGCAGAGTTCAAAACACTGGTAATGCCCTGCCAGGTGGCTCAGTTGGTTGGAGCATTGTCCTGTAAACTAAAAAAAGTTGTGAGTTTGATTCCCCATCAGGGTACATACCTACATTGTGGATTCAATCCCCAGTTGGGGTACATATATTTTTCTTTCACATCAAAGTTTCCTTCTCTGTTATTCTCTCTCTTCCACTCTCTCTAAATCAATAAAAACATATCCTTGGGAGAGAATAAAAAAAAAAAAGCACTGGTTATAAGAATGCTCAATGAACTTAGCAGAAGGATATATCAATTTGGAGAGAATTACAACAGGATAAGAAACATAAAAATGGAGATACAAAACATAGAAAAAGCAAATCAGAAATGAAGAATACAATAACTGAAATGAAGAATACACTCAAAGGAAGCAGACGATCAAATCAGCAATGTGAAAAATAAAGTAGCAGAAAACACACAAATAGAACAGCAAAAATAAAAAAGAATTCCCCCAAATGAGGATAGTGCAAGGAGCCTCTGGAACAACAGCAAGTGCACAGATTTTCCCATGAGAGGGGTGCTGGAAAGATAAAAGAAAGCAAGAAATTGAAAACCTACTTGAAAAAATAGTGACTGAAAACTTTCCTAAACTGGTGAAGAAGAAAAAAAAAAGCAAGTCCAGGAAGCACAGAAAGTTACAAACAAAAGGTTTACACCAAGACACAATTAAAATCGCAAATGTTAAAATGTGCTTTGGCTGATGTGGCTCAGTGGACTGAGGGCTAGCCTGCAAACCAAAGGGTCACCAGTTCTATTCCCATTCAGGGCACATAGCTGGGTTGCGGTCCAGATCCCCAGTGGGAGCCACATGAGAGGCAAACTAACATTGATGTTTCTCTCTCCCTTTTTCTTCCTCCCTTCCCCTCTGTCTAAAAATAAAATAAATAAAATATTTTAAAAATAAAAATAAATAAAATTGCAAATGTTAAAGACAAAGAGAAAATCTTAAAAGCAGCAGGAATAAAACAGTTAGTTACCTACAAGGGAGCCCTGTAAAACTGTTAGCTGATTTCTCAACAGGAATTATATAGGCCAGAAGGGATAGCATGAAGTAAGTGATAATAGCAAGACCCTATAGCCAAGATTACTCTACCCAGAAAAGCATTTAAAATTAAAGGACAAATAAAGAGCTTCCCAGACAAAAAAGAGATAAAAGTGTTGATCACCACCAAACCAGTATTACAAGAAATATTAAAGGGTTTACTTTAAGAAGAAGAAGAAAAAGATAAAAAATAAGAATGACAAATTGGCAATAGAGATCTATCAACAATACTTTAAATGCAAAAGGATTAAATGCTCCAATTAAAAGATATTATATATAGTGGCTGAAAGTATAACAAACCAAGACCTTTATATATACTGTCTACCAAAGACTCACTTCAAATTGAATGAGAAACACACAGACTAAAAATAAAGGAATGAAAAAAATTATGAAAGTGAAAAAGTTTTTTAAAAGTTGGGGTGGTATACTTCTACAAGACAAAAAAAGACTTTAAAACAAGAGACAAAGAAGGATTCAGAAATTCCACTTCTGTGTATTCATTTGAAAAATCTCAAAACACGTATTTAGAAAAGGATTTATGCGCTCCTGTGTTCACTGAAGCATTGTTTACAGTAGCCAAAATATGAAAGCAAACTGTGTGTATCAATAGCAAATGGATAAATAAGAGGTGGTGCATAAATATGATGGAATATTACTCGGCCATAAAAAGTATGAAATCTTGCTGTTTGCAACATGGATGGACCTAGAGGGTATTGTGCTGAGTGAAATATGTCAGACAGAGAAAGACAAATACCATGTGACTTCACTTACATGTGGAATCTAAAGAGCAAAATAAATGAATAAACAAAACAGAAACACTCATAAATTCAGAGAAAAAAACTGATAGTTGCCAGATGGCAAGGGCATTGGGGGTCTGGGTGACAAAGGTGAAGGTATTAAGAAGCACAAGTTAGTAGCTACAGAACAGTCCTGGGGATGTCAAGTACAGCATAACGATTATAGTCAAAAATATTGCAACAACTATGTATGGTGTCAGGTGGCTACTAGATTTATTCATAAATTATATAAATATCTAATCACTAATTTGTACACCTGAAACTAATATAATATTGTACATCAACTGTATTTTTTAAAAAATATTTAAAAATAATATTCACATATAATATTTTCTAGTCATATCTCTCTAAAATTCAGTGCCCAGTTTTATTTTAAAATTCAGTTTTATTTTATTTTGAAGAATATATTTTTCAATATAGATTTGTTTTAATCTTTCCATATAATTGCATGTAATCATCTTCCAACTTATATTCTAAAATTGTTTACAACCTCAACTGACTTTTCTCTGTGAACCATAATATTTTCTATTGAGAAAAAAATCAATGCAGAGGTATCTGGTAAGTTCAGAGAAAGTTCTGCTAAATTGATGATATTTTAAATTTTATGTCTTGTTATTAAAATCTATACATACTTAATGTCATAGATGAAATATTTCCATAGGTACATTTTCCCCCTCAATTCCCAGTACCTACTTTGGTATATAATTACTTTTCTTTATTGATTTTTACAGAAGAAGAAGGGGTAGGGAGAGAGTAGGAGAGGGAGAGAGAGAGAAAAAGAAAGAGAGAGACAGAGAGAAAGATTGATTTGTTATTTCACTTATTTGTGAATTCATTGGTTGATTTTTGTGTGTGCCCTGACCAGGGACCAAACCCGCACTCTTGGCCTATTGGCATGATGCTCTAACCAACTGAGCTTCCTTGCCAGGGCAACTTTGGTATATATTTATACAAGAATTAAAATTTGTCAAATATTTTCTATGTTTATAAGTTTTGAGTATTTAACTGAATTTAGATACTGGATAATTGTATACCTTTGAAATTTATTTCCATTCTGCTACAGAATATAAATTTATGCAGTTAAAAATTGGAGCTCCATCAAAAATTTTTCTTAGGTTGAAATATTTGAAAAACAAGTATAATATTTTAAAATTATAACATGTGCATCACATGCTCCCTAATTGCATTCCTCTCTTGCTTTTATAAAGATAAATGTCAGTACCTTCTTTGCTGCAAGCACTTTTTAAAAGTGCAATTTGTAAAAAGCTTGAAAAGCTGAAGCATTTGGCTCTCCATTCATTGAAAAAAATTGTTTAAATATTTCCAAAGACTGAGAATAAAATGCAAACAGGAATTTAAAGAAACCATTTGCAAAAAACTTCAATGGGATTATAAGTTATTTAGTTTGATTTATAAGAGTTTTTCAAAGGCTCAAATATTTCTAAAATACAATAATAATAGGCAGCAGTGAAAGAAAATGTTTGGTGTCATACTGAAGCATTTTTTTCTATTTAACTTCAGTTCTGTCACAATTATTTTGTAGTCCAGTTACTCTATGTGCTTATAAAACATTTATACATTTTGACAACTTAAATATCTACTTGGATTGGTAAAATTTTATGACTTGATTATAATCAACTTTAAATTATATGTGGACTTCAACTGAATCCAAGCACATTTCTGTGTGCTAGGTTTTTTAATTTCCTAAGAACATCATTTTTAAACCAACATAATGATCCATTAAAATTTGTATTTGCATTATCACCACATAGACAAATAATTTTATTTTTATGTTAGACTTTTTATCTGAATTTACTGAAGTATTGGCAATAATGTAACATGTTTCAAGTTTGATGGAAGAAATTTACATAAAGAGTATCTTGATATTTTAAGTTGAATTTTTAAGAAGGGTGGTCAAGGAACATGTAGAGAGGACCCATGGACAAAAACAACAGAGGGGGAGGATTGAATGTGGGAAGTGGGACATGGATAGGGCAGGGGGAGAGCAATGGGGGGTGGAAATGGGGACAACTGTAATTGAACAACAATAAAAATGAAGTAAATAGCCTTGGCTGGCATAGCTCAGTGGATTGAGTGCGGGCTGCGAACCAAAGCATTGCAGGGTCGATTCCCAGTCAGGGCACATGCCTGGGTTGCAGGCCACGGCCCCCAGCAACCACACATTGATGTTTCTCTCTTTATCCCTCCTTTCCCTCTCTAAAAATAAATAAATAAAATCTTTTAAAAAAAGATTCTCTCTTAATCTTAAAAAAATTAAGTTAAAAAAAGAAGTTAATAATTTTTAAAGATTCTGATGACTCTGATACACAGACTCTGATACACATCTTTTGATGAGGTTAACACTTTAAGAGCTACCAGGTCACTTTTTATATGTGTACAAAAATAATCTTGGAATCAAAAAAGAAAGAACAATTTAAATAAGTTTTTAAAGTATAAAAGGGTCAAGCTTCTTGGAATGAAACATATACTTATCTTTTGCAGCTACAAGTGTTAAAAGTAGTCTTCTGTTTCAGGCTTCTTCAGCAAGCCTCTTACCTGTGAAATAGATATGGAGGTCTCTTCAGCAGATTTGTGTCTCCTGCTTTTCATGTGTTAGTGAAATCAATATTGTTCCTGTGGTAGATGATAAATGGCAACAAACATTTTGTTAAGTTATATGGTTATCTAAATTTACTAACTTAATTCAGTCTCTAATTTTTAATTAAACATGTACTTTCAATATTTAATACAGTGATACAGACAGTTTTGTTCTTAAATGAAAAAAAAGGATTACAATATTTAAAAAAATCTCCCTTAAATACTGGTCTCTGTAGCTGAGGGCCACACAGCTCAGTATCTATTTTCCATGCCAATTTCTCTGAATGGAACCTAACCTAACTTTCCCACCTTCCTATTGATCTCAGCAATTAGCAGCCCAGAGGACCTGACAGTGCATTTTGCGGGTCACAAAACAGGTCGTACTAGCTCGCTGGATGAGACTGGGAGTAGTTGTCAGGGGCAGCAGCATCACATATTCATCTCCATGGAGAGTGAAAGGTAGCTGTCCCTAGCCACTGATGTCCCAGAGTCCCAGCACATTTCATTTTATCAGCAAAGCCCTTCTTGATGTCCTTGAAAAGTTACTAGTGCTGCTTCTTGAAAGCACCAGGTTATTGCTGGACATCTTTCAGATTTTTCCACATTTAATATCAGAAATCTGTTCACTACATGTGCATTTCAAAGGCTATTATGCAAGAACATAGCAGAAGCTAAAAGTACAAATGGAGTTCAAATTCATCATGGCTTAATTTAATGGAACTATTACTAAATATATATTAATAAAAAATAAAGCCAAGACAAAGCTTTAAACAGACGGAACAACAGGTCTAAACAACAGGTATAAATTGGAACTGTTTTGGAAATATGGATTCATGGTCACCTTAATCATGGATTACAGATTTATAGAGAAAACTCATTTTCTTTGTTTTTTTTTTTAAATGTTTTATTGTTGTTGTCCAATTACAGTTGTTCCCACCTCTCCTCTGTCCTATGGACCAGCCACCTTTCAATTTTAATTCAATCCCCCCAATTGCCATTGTCCATGGGTTCTTTATACATGTTCCTTGACCTACCCTTCCTCTTCTTTCCCCTGTTATTGCTCTCCTCCCTCCCCTCTGGTTACTGTCCATTTGTTCTTTATTTCAGTGTCTCTGGTTATAGTTGCTTGCTTTGCATTTTGTTGATTAGGTCCCACTTATAGGTGAGATCATATGGTAATTTGTCTTTCACTGCCTGGCTTATTTCACTTAGCATAATGCTTTCCAGTCCCTTCCATGCTGTCTTGAAGAGTAGGGGCTCCTTCTTTCTTTCTGCTGCATAGTATTCCATTGTGCAAATGTACCATAGTTTTTTGATCCACTTATTTACTGATGGTCACTTAGTTGCTTCCAACACTAGGCTATTGTTAATTGTGCTACTATGAACATGGGTGCATAGGTTCTTTTGAATTGGTATTTCAGGATTCTTAGGGTATAATCCCAGCAGTTTCCTTTTTGAAATTGTTATGGCTATTTACAGTTAAGTATTTGTGTGTTTGTTTAACTATTTGTTGGAGCTATTGAATTATCTGAAAGAATGCTGAGAAAAATTTCCTTCTGAAAAAGAGAGCTACAAGGTAACCACTTTCAGGGGTTTCAGTAAAAAATATGGCTGCCTCAGCAGAGTAATAACCTCTTATTCATGATGAGAATATGAGATGTCATGTAGTTATTGTAATGAAAGCATGAGTTTTTATTACTTAGGTAATGGCAGCAATATAAAGATAGCCGTAATAGCTGTGAGTTGATTTCAAAGTCTATAATAAAAATAAGTTGGAGAATAATCTGTTTGCCAATAAATCAGACTTAAAATCAGAAATAAAAGAATGAAAATGGCCAACAATAATGATATTATGAAAGTAAGTATATGAACATAAAAGTTACCAATTTCTAGCACTCATCATAAAATAAATAAAAACATTAATAGATTGATCAAAATTGTCCCATAGAGGAATTATGCTCTATGTATAATTATGCATAAATCCTCTATGCTTAACTTATATAGTTATGTAGTTAATCTACAAATCTAATTCCAGCAAGAATAAGCCAGATTTCCAAAAGAAGGTAATAAATTGTGGCAAAATGAAGATAAACATAGGAAAAATAAGATAAAACCAAAGTGGCATTAGAACTCAGAATTCATAAGTTTTTAAACATTGCTGGATAAGTTTTATAAATTAAACTCTTGACTATCCCTACAGTTAATATATACAGAAAAATCCTTATTTGTATTCTCACTTCATTCCCAAACTAATGAGAACCTAGACTTTTTCAGGAGATATAGGCCTCTTTCTGATACTCAGACCAATGAAAAAAGATTATTGGAATGTACAAAATTGATGGGGGTTTGCGTGGCCCACAATATATTCCTGAAGTTGCTATGAGAGAATAAACTAAGTAGGTTGTATTCACTCAGAGCAAAATGTGAACATAATTGATAAAACCCAGAACTACCTGGCTTCTTAAATAAACATATCAGAAATTTCTGATACAGATAACACTTAACTGTAAAGTTTGATGCACTGGAAACAATTTTCTCACATTCAAACTGTTCCAAGTAGCAACTGGTATGATTTGGCCAAATCACTTTCTAAGAACAGATTAATTTACTATAAATTATATAATGCACACAAATTCACTGAAATTATATATATATATATCAATTTTAATACCACATCTATGAATGCATATATGTGCATTTATTTAAATTCATATAATTGTTTGTGTGAACACATATATTTAGACATACATATAAACTTTTGGGTTTCTTAAGGCACATATAATTTTAAAGAACTCTTTACACATGTGTATGTGGACACATACATATCCAGATGTGTATATAGAAAGTGTGTTCCCTTACAAGAGACTTGCAGTATTAAGAATTACATCCAGCATTTATCCTGAGTATTAGTAAGAAACAAGCACATAAAACATACACCCTAATTAACCATAGTCAAACACACAGTACATAGTATACATGTTTTAGCCCTTGCACATCTTATTGTATGCATGTATGAATGGGCTGGAACACATCAACATGGATAGTTGGCTTACAATCTAACAAAGAAAGAAAAACCTAATCTAATGACTCTTCTAGACTTCTATTAAAATGAAGAGGGTGTCATTAAGTATCGTTAATGAACTCTTCCTTGAAACTACAGCCTTCCAAATGTCATTGCTAAATCTGACCTTTAAAGTAGTGTTCCTTTACTTTTCATAGAAAAAAAAAATATTTGTAGATATATGAATTGCATTTTTCAAAGGCTATATCTACATTATTGGATTTGGTTAAGTCATGTATTAGTTCTCCTAAAAATGAAAAAATCTTTATGATTAACATTTCTTATTCTGTTAGTTGAATCCATCAAAATTCATTAGCTCTTTCCAGCAAGGAACTTTGAACATGCTGTGAATGTTTGGAAATTCATGTTGGAGGTTCAGGTGCCTTTTGTTACTACTTAAGAACTCACTGATGTGACATTTCATATCTAGAGGAGTATTTAGATTTCATGAATAGTTTTAATTATATATTGTCCTTCAAATGAATTTCCATGCATTTTAAATTCTGGTTTTAGTTTTTATTTGAAATTTAGTTTAGAATTTTGCAATTTGCAATCCAGGAGCAGAGTAAAACTCAAGTTCTTAAACTGTCCCAAAATGGGATTTTTAATATACCCTTTTTAAAGATTTTATTTATTTATTTTTAGAGACGGGGGAAGGGAGGAAGAAAGTGGGAGAGAAACTTCAGTGTGTGGTTGCCTCTTGCGTGCCCCCTACTGGGGACCTAGCCCACCACCCACGCTTGTGCCTTGACTGGAAATCCAACCAGCCATCATTTGCTTTGTAGTCTGGTGCTCAATGCACTGAGCCACACCAGCCAGCTGGGGCAGACTTTTTGTATACATTTAAAATTCACTCCAATTTTTAATGTACTTTTACACAAACATTATAACAAGATATATTTTAATTTTAATTGAGTTTTAAATGACATGAGTTCGATAACTATTTCCACATTAACATAATTATGAAGGAAAATCAAAATAAACTTAGCATTAGAACAGCATTAGAGGACTTTATCAAACAATTACTACAAATGGAAAGACATTTCCATGAGTTCTATGCATAAAGAGCTAAATAGAAAGAAAGAAGCAAATAAGGAAAGCCAAATAAGCATAAAGGAAGAGATTTCAACTCACCCACATTGTATGTTCTTGGTTTGATGACATAAACACCTAATCCAATTAAAATATGTAGCAAACACCATCTCTCCATTGTGAGATACTCTTAAGGCGCAATTAAGATACCCAATTCTCTCAAAATTTTCAACTGCATAAAAGGGTTAGTTTGGGTTTTTGAAGGATAAAGATCACAGAGACATGCTGATTTGTTCTCTCCTCAATCATTAAGACTGAATCAGTGTCAAGTATTAAATAAAATGGCTGCTCTCATACAGGTTGTTATTCCTAGTATACCCATTTGTTTACCGTATGGGGAAGACATCCCCAGAATTTGACACTTAGAACTAAAGATAGGTAAGTATACATTCCCTGTCATATTGTTAAGAACCATAATTTTCTAGAGAAGAAGGCAGCAAGCCATGGTCCCTGGACTAGATATTACCCACAATTGTCAAGTCAGGTCCAAGCAAATCCTAAGGTTGTCTTGTCAAACATACAGAAATTCAACTGGTAAGGTACTAGTAAGTCCACGTTGATTCAAACAATTTATTATTCAAAACATTTATCATATTGGTTCTCTCTGCCTACCCCACCTCCACCCAGTTCCACGGGGGATGCTGCAGTGCTCATCGGGTGGATGCTACACAGGTAAATTGGCATCACAGACAAATGACACTAAGCCTAGGATTCTCTGAATCTTAAAAAGAAGCTGATAGCAAACCTTCCCAACCTTTGTCTCAGAGGCAAACTTTATCATTTTACTCTAGAACATAGTTAAATGTCTCCAGGGGGAAGAGGAAGAGTTTCAATCTGTTTATTACCTGGATATGGAGTCAAATCTCCTCCAAAAGAGGAGAGAACTCTACTTTTCTGAAATCTTTGGACCCTGTATCTTACAGAGATGTTAGGCAAATATCCTTGCCATGTTCTTTTCTAAAAGATATGTAGAAATCAGAATTATAGAAAATTGTTTCCCAATATCATCTTCTTTTTGTAAATAAAATTTTATTAGAACTCAGCTATGTCCATTTGTTTCCATACTGTCTATGGCTGCTTTTGCACAGCAACAGAGTTGAGTAGTTGGCAGACTCTGTGTGGCCTGCAGAGTCTAAATATCTGCTCTCTGGCTCTTCATAGGAAGAGTTTGCAGACCTCTGCTCTAGACACTGCTGTTGTCCTTGATATGGATATTTCCCCCAGATGATCAGAAAGTAGACGGGCAGTCAACAACGTAGTGACAACAAAAATAAAAATAATAAAATAAAATAAAATGAGCACAGAATAAATGAAAAGAGAGTGGACCTAAATATAAAAAAACTTGATATTAAAGTAAGTGTCCAATTTTCTAATTAAATTCATTTTAGAAATAGTGAAACATTGACTCAGAACTTAAGAAACAAGTATTAGAAAAGATAAAATTAAGAAGTTGATCAAGAATTAAGAGGAATACTACAAAATATATAAAAGTTTCATGACATAAAGCAATAAACTTGTGGACAGAGAAGAGTCAATTCTTGAGAAATAGTCAGTCATCCCCATAAAGAACCAAAAATAAAATAATCCTTATTTTAAAAATTAAATAAATAAAAGACTGAGAAAACCTAAGCATACCTGACCTAAAAACAAGATCTAAGAAATCAGATGAGAAAATCCTGACAAAAGCAACGAAAGTAACTCTGATAAAGTGACATTAAAATATAACTTGATAACTTTAAAACAAATCAAGCATAAAAAATTAAAACAATCGACTATATAGAACCAAGTATTAGCATCAAACTGTTCCTCTATATCCTTTTTTCTTTATTTTTATTGTTTATACTATAGCAGATGTCCCCACTGTTCCTCTATATCTTAAATTGGTAGAGAATTTTAAAGAAATTCTAATATGTATTAAGAATGATCAAATCATGTTCTTTTGCCATGGGTGAAAGCAACAGAAATGATTCCAAATGCATGATAGCTCAGAATAAATGCCACCTACAGCACAATTCTTCATAAACTTGCTGTAGGATATAGCTTGGTTACCTGGGATATAAACCGTGTTAGGAATACAAAAGTAAATGACTCAGCATGAAAACTGAAGGGCAGTTTCACATAGAGTGTTCTTTTTAAATATAAATTGTTAACACTTTAATGCCATTTAACCAGTGTTAACAGTACCAATGGTTGTTCCCCACATCTGATGAGGTAAGACTGGTGGATACTGCCATCAAGATGGACTCCTGGATTTCAGTGAATGTTATGGGGCTCTAGAGGAGTGAAAGTCAAGTACCACACTTATTGTTAAAGAGAAGGTAAGTGTATCTACTGTAAACAAGCAGCAGGGACACATTGGTAATCAGAACACATTGATTCACAAAGATCATTTTGGTAATAGCTAATCAGAATGGTATCAGTAGGAAGAAAATACCTGGGCAGCCCACTAGAGTATTGTCTCTTCTGTATGATACCAAAACCCTAGCTCTGGAGGCCAAAACCTTGACCAGAAGTATGCATTTTGATAGTCCTACCCTTTTACCTATTTGCCATAATAAATTAATTCATATTCCCAGGACCCCTTGATTGAAGGGGGAAATGAATCATCAGGAGGAAAGACTCTGCCATTTCCACAAGCACACATCATAAATCTTCCCCCAAAGATTTCTCCACAGCCATCTGTAATCATTTTCTAGAATGACTGAGCACTGAGGGACACTTGGGCTGCTCTGTATCTTGGTAAATAATGTGGCAACGAACATAAGGTGCTTATTCAGTAGATGAGTGGATAAAACAATGATAGGACATTTACACAATGGAGTACTACTTGACTGTACAAAAAGAAGAAAATTTTAGCTTTTGCTACAGTATGGGGTGGACTCGGAGAACATTATGCTAAATAAATAAGCCAGTAAGAGAAAGAAATGCCATATGATTTCACTCGTATGTGGAATCTAATGAACAAACTGAACTAACCAACAAAACAGAGATAGACTCAGAGATGGAGAGCAGGATGATAGCTAAGAGGGGTGAGGTTAGGGGGTTGAAGGATTAAGCAAAAAGGTAGAAGGACTCATGGACATGAACAACAGTGTGGTGATTGTCAGAGAGAGAAGGGTATAAGGGGACTAAATGATAATGGAAAAACTAAAATAAAAATATAAAAATTAAAAAAATAAAGAATAAGCACTGAGGAAAGGGAAAGTACAGAATTTTCAGTGATTGCTATACAGTAGCTCTGAATTACACTAATTCCTGGGAACCCAAATGATATCATGGCTCATCAGTAAACAGAAGGTATATGATGGCCATAGTCAAATCCAGCTCACTTGAAGTACAGACCAAGTGGACCCACCTGGTCTGCAAGCCAGCATGTAGGTATATTCCCAGTTCAGGAAGGTATAATAGAAAAAAATGCTCTCAGCAGCTACCCTGCCTCTCTCACACATGAGGACCATTATGGTAAGAAGGGCTAATTCAAAGGCCCTGGAACTCACCTCTCTGTCGAGTTTGTAAAGCAGAAGCACTACTCTACCATCTGGGAACTGCAAAGAGTAATCAATTTGGGAAAATAGCAGTGGGGTGATACATAAAACACCCCTAATTAACTTACCAGTTCAGTGGACGCAGAAGTCAGTTGAATCTTCAGAAGGATGGGGACCATCCCAAATTAATCAGGTGGCCCCTCATCTACAGCTTATTACTGCAAAGGTGTATCTTCACTGGAACAAGGTACTCTTGTGACTTGCTGTGGAGATACTGACCTGGCTAATGCCCTTTCCCCAGTTCCAGTTTTCAAGGATTACCAGAAGTTGTTCATTTTCATTTTCCTGGGATGGATTTGAGGGATATTCTGTTATATCAAGACACTCCCTTGGCTTTGGAGGATTTTCCCATTTCTCAATTATTTCAACTACAGTTGACCCTTGAACAATGCTGACCTTAGGGGCACCGACCTCTGCCATGTCATTCAGCCCAAAATCTGCCAAAAAATTTTTACCCTGCACTGGGCCATTCAGATCCACAGATTCAACAAACTTCTGATAAAAACAATATTTTCTATCTGTGGTTGGGCATCTGAAGTCAAAAAACTGCAGTTAGGAAGGCAAAAATACATTTTAAATCCCAGGTTAGTTGAATCTGTGATCAAAACCTGTAGATACAAAACTGGCAGATACCAAGGACCCACAAGTCTTTACTGAAAAAAATTCTTATGAACAACCTGTGTTTGTCAAGAGTCAACTATAAGAAATTCATACCACACATAACATAAAGAAAATTGGTATCTCTTATGTACAGAATACAACATTTTGATTAGAAAGAATATCAGTAAAATCATCATCATCATTTTCACTAAATAAAGGAAGAGCTTTATCTGAAATACAAACAGAAATATATTTTAAGAAATATACATTTTTCAAAGCAACATTGAGGTGTACCTTATTAATTTGTTGAATATAATGACTATAGAAAGTGTTTTTTCCCCTTCAAAAGTAATAAAAAGAGAAGAAAAATTCTAATAGAGGAGAAAAATCAAGATGACCTGAAAATTTTTCACAATATCACACAATGATTGTGGACATTGGTGCATTGCAATAGCTAAAAGTATCTGAGGAAAAATGTATATGGTGCCAAAAGTTTACATTTAATAACCAGAAGATCACAGGATAAATGCAAAAGACCATGAGTGTTCCATTTTTTCATGTTTTATTACATTTGATACTGCCTAGAATTGAAACGTTAAGCATAATGGCACCCTTATTAATGTATTTTTATTGTTCTCTTTATGAAACTTAAGAGTATTATAGGAACTGATGTCACTGTTGTAAAGAAACATACATCTTAAATTCAAAGTTTTCTTTTCTATTTCTTTTATTTGAGGAATTAAGAACATTGATGAATTAAAAACAATTTTAAAATTCCATATCAAATATGACCAAATTTTATAAATCTATCAGCTGATCTCTCTCTGCTGGTACAATTAAACCAAGTATAATTTATCCATCTGTATAGTTGACTTATTTGTCTATATACACAACTGACTACATAAAATATTAATTACTTAATATTAAAAAATAACATCTGGTAAATTTTTCCTCTTTCTTTTTTGGTATTTGTCCTTTATTTTCCTATTTTTTCATTTACATATAGGTGGCATACAGTATTGTATTAGTTTCAGGTATACAATAGTGATTCAACATATATATGCCTTAGGAAGTGATCACTACAATTAATATAAAATAAATCTAGTAACCATTTGTCACCATATTATGATATTATTGAATGCACTTCCCTTTATTTTTTTCACCCATCCCTGTCCTTTTCCCCTCTGGCAACTATTTCTTTGGTCAACCTCTTTTTAAGGTTGTTTCTGTTTTGTTTTGTTTGTTCATTTTTTAAGATTCCACATAAGTAAAACTATACTGTATTTGTCTTTGTCTGTCTGACATATTTAATCTAGCATTATACCTTCCCAGACCATTCATGTGTGGTAAATGACAAGATATCCTTCTTTTTATTGCGGTGTAAAATTCCATATATATATATAAACCTAGCAGTGAGTACCTAGGCTACTTCCATATCTTGGTTATTCTAAAAAAAATGTTGCAATAAACATAAGGGTGTATATGTCTTTTTATTTTCTTTGATAAATACCTAGGGTTTTATGGTAGATATAGTTTCAGTTTTTTGAGGAATCAACATTCTTTTTTCCATAGTGTTGAATCAATTTGCAGTCCCACCAACAGTACACAGAGGTTCACTTTCCTCCACATCTTCACTAACACATGGCTTTTTGATAACAGCCATTGTGATTGATGTGAGTATGATGGGCTATTTCATTGTGGTTTCAATTTGCCTTTTTTAATTGAGTATGTGATACTCTTATTTTTTGGAAGTATTTTTTTAAAAATTGTGCAAGAAAATAAAGAGCAATGCAAAGGAAATGTGGTAACTGTATATGCTGTATATTAATAAATAAATATTAAGTTTTTGTCCAATATGTTTTAAATATGTATTTTTATTTAGAAAGTCATATATTATAGGATAAGATAAATTCCTCTTTACTTTCACTAAAATCCTTACATTTTCCTGAATCATTTTCTTTAGAAGAGTATTGTGAATTTGTGTTTAGCTTATGTATGATTTTTATATTCTATTACACATTTTTCATAAACAATATGTAGTATAAAGTCATCTTTCATTGGCTATGCTGTTTTATTTTGAAAGACAAAGAGAAATCTAACATTTCTTGAATTAAAAAAAGACCTGTTTTCTTTTGTGATGTACTTGTGATATTGTTAGGCTATTGCCACAATATTAGGGGGACATTGTAAAGATGATGTAATAGTCCTCAAAACTCTGAAGCCATAGTTGTTATTTGGGGCATATCACCACAGGGAATCCTACAAGTGCTATAGTTTTAACAGACACATTTCTGAAACTGATGATGTACCAACCCAATTTTTTCCTCTATTAATAGAAAAAGCCTGTTGTAGGTTACTTACCTTCTGATCATTTGTACCTATTAGATAAAAGAATATTTGACACTTTTTATTTATCAAAATACTAAATGAGCACATCTTAAATTAAATTCCATTTCAGATTTAATCTGAAAAATACATATATAATAATGATTCATTGCTGTATTCTTGAAGTGGAAAAAAAACACTAACTTGTTTGTTTTTAATTATTTTTTTAAATTGGTTTAGGTAGAGATAGCTCAAATTTTCATAAGTTCCAAATAAAATGAGGTGAAAACAATTTTAATTTTAGAGAATTTCAAAATTGATTCTGATGGGAGTAAGAGGTATGTGGTAAATATTTGTACCTTCCTCTCAATTTCGTTATGAACCTAAATTTGGTTTGGTACACTTAAAGTCCAAAGGGGACCAATGTTCAAACAGAGGCCTTGACTTCAATTAAAGATGATTTGTGTAACAACTTTTGATTCATTCCTCCTTCCATTACATAGTGATAAGATCAATAAACTATGTTTTCATGCTACCAGCTAGATTTCCCATCATCTGCCCCTCAGCTGCCAGTGTATGCTTTCCTACTGAAGAACTCATCTCATTGCTGAGAACAAAGATCGTAAAATCTCAATGGACTGAACATTAAGAACCATGCTCTGAGGCAGTGTAACAGAATGCTAGGGGTACAGACTCTGCACTCTTGAGTACAAAACCCTTCACCACTTTACGATTTTGTGACCATAAAAAATGCATCCTATATCATGTGTCTGTTTCTCCATCTGTAACTTAGGGTTAATAAGAGTACTTAATTAATACATTTTTATGATGAAAAAGTGGGTTAATATGTGTAGACCAGTTAGAACAAAGCTGATATAGCAGCATACAAGTGTTAGCTATTATTGGCTGTGATAGTTGTAAAGCTGTTGATGGCATTTTTTCACAGGTGATACATCCTTCTGATTCACGTCAATGTTGATGAAGCAGAAATGAGTTTTCTACTGTTGAAATGGTAGGATATATGTTATAGACTGAATGTTATTTCACTCCAATTTAATTTAATTAAAATTTAATTTAGTGCACTCCACTTTCAATTTAATGTTGCAGTCCTAACCACTAATGTGATGGTATTTGGAGTTGGAGCCTTTGGAATGTGACTGGATCATGAGCCCTCATGAATGGGATTAGTGCCCTTGTGAGACACCAGAAAGCTCTCTTGCCCTCTGACTTGTGAGGACACAGTGAGAAGATGGCTGTCTATGAGCCATGAAGCAGGTCCACACCAAACATTGAATCTGCTGGCACCTTGATCTTGGACTTCTGAAACTCCAGACTGTGAGAAATAAATGTTTGTTAATTATGCCACCCAGTTTGTGGTATTTCTATTACAGGAACTTGAGTGAGAAAGAGAGTATTTTTGGAAAAACATGTGTATTAGGGTAAGAGAAGACATCCAAGTAAAGTTATATTGAATTTTTGAAATATTCTCTATATAGGAGATAAACTTTTCCACTTATTCATTCAATTTTTTTTCTGTGTCTACTATATTGTAGGTACTATTTTAGATGGTGATGACAGAACAGGTAACAAAATAAAACCCTTGCTTTCATTGAGTTTATATTGCAGAGGAGGGACCAACAATAAACAAATAAGAAAAAACAGAGGGTGTAAGAAGATGAGAAATGCTAAGTACTGTGGAGAATAAAGCAGGGTATAGTGGATCTAGTGAACTAGTCAGAGAGTGGGTTGCTGCTTTGTGATCAGGTGACCCTTAATTAGTGTATTTTTTAGCAGAACCCTAAATACAAGGGATCCAAGAGCCATATTGTTAACTGGGAAAGAGGATTTCTGGCAAGAGCAAGAGTGATTGTCCTGATGTTAGATCAAATTCTGTGAATAATGAGGAGACAAGGTGACAGCAAAGTAAAATGGGCAGTGATAGAAGAGGAAGGTGAGGAAAAAAGACAGGAAAAGAAAATATAAAAGATTGATGCAGGACATGGTAAGTTTCTGGTTTTTACTCTGAATGGGAAGATGTTGAAGACTTAAGGAGAGAAATGGCATGATCAAACATATGGGTAAATGGCTTAGAGAATTTAGCCATTGAAGTTGGAAGGGAAGACATGCAGAAGGGCTCGGCAGTAAGTAATCCAGCTAACCCTAGCTGGGATGTGTGCTATGCAAAAATTGTTGCTGCTGTTGATATTATGAAACCATGGAGGAAGAACAACAGTGATGCAGACACTGGCCAGCAGTGTCCATGGCGAGTGGATGCACAAGACACAAGAGAAATTCACACGGACTACTGAGTCCTGTGGAGGAAAAGGGACGGCACGGCTACCCTCTCAAGGGGAGGGTGACTTGGAGCAGCCTGGACACTCTATCTAGGGGACAGCACCCCTATCCTTCTGTTCACAGGTTTTTATTGGAATCAATTTAGACAAGAATACAGGTAAAGCTCATTAATCATTGTCAGGCAGTAAGGATCAGACAATAGATAGCATACAAAGAACTATGAGGGCTTATTCTGAGTCAGGGTCTGTTAGCTAAGGGGTTACAAAACTTTGGGAAACGGCCCTGGCTGGCGTAGCTCAGTGGATTGAGCTCGGGCTGCAGACCAAAGCATTGCAGGTTCAATTCCCAGTCAGGGTACATGCCTGAGTTGCAGGCCACAGCCCCCAGCAACTGCACATTGATGTTTCTCTCTCTCTCTCTTTCTCCCTCCCTTCCCTCTCTAAAAAATAAATAAATAAATAAAAATCTTTAAAAACTTTGGGAAACAAACTCATTTCCTGCTAGGGCCTTTATCATTTAATTAAGAGCATTCTTAGCAAAGCAGGTTTCACAGCATTTTACATATCTTTTCTCAGACCTGATCACCCGGGGAGCCTGTCCTGTCTAGCACAGGGCTGCCCCGCCCTCCGTCACTGTTTCAGGCTTAAGTCAGACAGAGGAGGCAAGATAGCCAGGAAATCAGGAGACTTCACACAGACAGAATGAGGACTCAGGCTTTGTCAAAGCTGAGGGGCGAGGATCCATCACCCCTTTTCTCCATAGTCCCCCAAGTCCTTCCCTGGGGCCCCCGCATGATCATGCCTGTCTTAGGTTGTTCCCCCCTTGGGGAATCTTACCTATCATTATCTAACTGATCAAGCACTGGGAGCCAGTTATGGAAAAAGGAGCAGAAGCTGCCCTCCTGCCAGGGAGATAAGCTTTGTCTCCTCAGTGGCTTACGGTCTTAAGGTCACTCAGCCTTAGCCATGGTGGGGGTTACAGCTTCTGAAACCAGGCAGGGCGGTTCCCAACACAACGGAGATGATGAAGCACTCAAGCCAAGAAGGGGCTTGCAAAAGTGAATACATTACAGCAGAAAATTTAAAAGAACTGCATTTTTGCACATATCTAATCTATTCTACTCATGCTCTACAATTAATCTTTCCTGTCTACCTGCCTCCCTGCCATCCATGCACTTGCTTGAGTGCCTATCACTAGATAAGTACAGGGGCAAAGGTTAAGACTTAGATCCTGCCCTCAAGAGTTCATGTATAGTGGAGGAGACTGACACATTGACAGGTTATTATAATATAGAACCCTGGGCACCCTAACAGTGATATGAATGAAGTGCTTCTTTGAGCAATTTATAGACTTCTTCATGTAATTTTGGCACAATCTCTTAGCAGAATTTTTGCAATTCTTTTAAATTGACAGACTCCATGCCACAATGTATATCTTCTCCATGAGTCTCTAAATATACAAATATACTGAAAACCACAAGGAAAATTCTATTTAACATATATTATTAAACATATTTCGCCCTGGCTGGCATAGCTCAGTGGATTGAGCTCGGGCTGCGAACCAGGCATCGCAGGTTCGATTCCCAGTCAGGGCACATGCCTAGGTTGCAGGCCATGGCCCCCAGCAACCGCACATTGATGTTTCTCTCTCTCTCTCCCTCTCCCTTACCTCTCTAAAAATAAATAAAATAAAATCTTAAAAATATATATATATATATTAAAAAAAATATTTGAAAAAAAAACAACATATTTCATAGAATTTTTGTTAGAATTCTTCTGTAGATTCAATTGCTTATTTAAATAGTTCATTATTTATTAGATTTATTCACCATTTGTTCTGAGGTAGCTTATTTTCTCAAGATATTGGTGTAAGGGAATCTCATTTTTCTCCAATTTTTTCTGAAGACCTGAGAGATGAGAAATACATACTTAATTCATTTTAATTAATTAAAAATTTAGTTTCTTTAATAAATAGTGATTGTGGTGATTTTTCTTCCAATATTTCATTGAAAAAGGTTATTTTAAATTATTTCCTATATTTCTTTATACCTACAATTTCCACTTCAAAACTACATATCCCCCTTATTTCTGCTATCATTTTTGTTATGAACTAATGTGAACAGAAGAATTTGTCCGTGGCTATGTTTTCCCACAGAACTTATTTTGAGCTTCTTGAAGGAGCAAAAAATGACCCAATGGTTTCTGGATGTCTGACTTGATCATGGATTTACAATTTTGTTAAATTAAATGATTAAATTGTCAAATACTGCAAAAATTTTATGAATTAAATTACTGTTCACCTCATCCTTTCCCATTCTTCAAATATATTTGAGACTTTTCATTTTATTTGTAACAGATAACCTTTAGTTTACTTACTTACTGGTACCAATTTTTATTTGCTTTGAGGTTAAAGAATTCTGCTCTATGGTAAATATAACTTTTTCACTTATGAGAGATCTACAGAAAATCCACAAATCAAGAAATACAAAATTCTGTAAACATGGAAAAGTTATAATTAATAATTAAGTAAAATATAATTTACTTGACAATGATTATTTTAAAATGTTAATACTGGTAAAACTACAGTGAAACAAATACTTGTGAATTGTTGATACAATACAATGGATACAATCATTATGGAAAACACTTTGGTAACAGAACTCAAAAGTCTTAAATATTTTTATATTTCCTAATCTAATAAGCCTATGATCTAGGTATTCTAAGGAAATCTGATTTTTTGAAAATAGCTTATTTCACATGAGTATAAATTGTATGATTACTTCATCAAAAAATTGAAAGACTAAATTATTACATATCAGGGAAGCTCCAAATTTTTATGATTTAAAATACTAGCCACACCACCCTTTCCCATTATTCAAATATAATATTTGAGCCTTTTCAATTTACTTGTAATGGATATTCTTTAGCTTATCAAATGGTGCCACATACATTTAAAAAATCAGGAATTTCAAATTGGTATGTCAGTAAACACAGTTTCCCCCCCAAATGCTCACAGTGTTTTTAACAAAGCTGCTTCCCTCTCTAGTGCTCTCTTAATATCCTGATCACTAAGAGCAATTAAATATGTGATTACTGAACAGGTTTATACCAAATCCATTGGACTAAGTATTGTTAGCTATTAATAATGACATTTATGAAATATTAGAGGTATTTTGAATTATTTAAAATTATATATGTATATATATTTACCATTAATATGAAACACAAATGTCTCTAAAATATGCTTAATAATAGTATACTAGTAGGTTAATAATAGTTGTGTTTTGAATGTAGAATTATGAGATTTTTTTCTTCTTTTGCATTTTTTATTTCTAAATGGATAGAAATGCAATAAAAATGTCAGTGGGACAAGGAGACATGCCTGAGATAAATGCATAAAAGCTATCAGTAATAGCTAGTGGCACTGTCATCTGAGTCCACAGTGTAGCTGCCTGGCAGTGCCTCTTTTTTCACTGGCTTCCTATCTAAGAGAGGAGGAGTCCTTTCTAATTTTTCTTTAGGCCGAAAGTATTAAGTAACTAATATGAGCATGCCCCCGGTATATCTTTTACCTGCTGTGGGATTGCTAATATTCCAATTGCATTTTTTAGTATTCAACATTCATTTATGATTCTAATAAATCTGTTTTTTGACATAGTCTTTAAATAAGAATTATATTATTTATTCACTTATTCACGGAAGAAAGAAAGCCTTTCATTATATATTCTTTCTGAAAAAGTTGCACATATTCTACAGGGCCCATTGAATTACATGACAATCAATATCCTGAGATAATCAAAGCAGTTGGTTTTCTCCTAATGTAATGATGATGCCTTTAATTATCATTTCTCCTTTTCTCTCTGTTCAGATTTAGCATTTCAAACTAAATCCTGTGTAGAATTATAATTCCATTTTGTAAGAAACACTTTAATCAATAGTCTATATCTTATTCAATATTTTTGTTGTATTCATTAGTGTAGCACCTCCAGAGATCACATTAATATAACAGGATGAAGGGCTGATGACTGATCAGGTGAAGAACAGCTCCAGCCAAGTGACCTTTGTAACAATTTCAAGGAAGCCGCAGGAGACGATGTTTGTACTCCTCTCTGGCAGGTCTCCAGACTCCTCAAGGTTTTTGCAACTGAAAGTTATTAGCACCATGGACAATATGAACAGAATTTTGCATGAAAATCTTGCATTCCAGTGTCCATAGGGGATGTGTGAAATTAAAGCTCATAATAAAATTTCAGAAGTAAAATATTTGTCAGGTACAATTGTCAGGGCTATGAAGTTTTGGCTCTGGTTTGGTCCTCTTTTCTTTAGAAAAATTACTGATTATCAAAGCCATTGCCCAGAAGTGTTGTGCAAAAGTAAAAAAAAAAAAAAAAAAGACATAATATTAAGAAGCAAACATTAAAGTCAAATATCAGAAAATGCTTTCATTTTTAATCTATAGTCATCTCTTCAATTCTATCTACTTGTCTTCCATAGAAATCAAAAGCTGAGTTAATTGCTTTGTCAAAGAGCCCCAGAGGCCCCCACGCCCCTACTCCGACATTTTCTGTGGTTAATTTCTAACATGGACACAGGAATTGACTGCTCTGGCCTTGCCTGATCATAAATACAAGGCCTGCATCAGAGTGATCATTCAAGTGCTATCTTACAGCATCATAAATGTGATGAACTGACTGGTATGACTGTTGCATTCTTAGTCCCAGATGCCATTCAATTCTACACATTTAATGGTGGCTTTATACAGGCTAAAAATCTAGAAAAGACCTGAGACAAATAGGTAAGCAAAACAAACACAAAAAACAGGATATCACTGTGTGTGTGTGTGTGTGTGTGTGTGTGTGTGTGTGAACTAAAGGAGAGACTAGGAGATCTTTAGAGGGAGTCTCTGCTACTTTATTTCCTCAGGGTTAGTGTGTAACATCAAAATACACAATAAAAGATGATCCTGGTCCTTTTCTTACAAGAGGCTTAGGAAAGATTACAAGAAGACTAAAAGAATAGGTAGGAGTAGTCACTAAAGATTTCATGAGTTGGGAGTAGAAGTAATTGCAGACTTAGTAGTGTCTAATACTTAACACTGTAAATAAAGTGAAAAGTCACCTGAATATAAATACAGCAGAAAGAAAAAAAGCAAACAAAAATATAAATCTCATGTTTAAGCACATATATCATTTTATCTGATTTGCATAAGTAATTACTTTATTCATATTCTTATATGAGTCTTTTATTAATTTGTATTAGAATGAGTTAGGATTAATTGCTGAAGCCGTGGTTGGATGGTTCAGTTGGTTGGAGCGTTGTCCTGTACATCAGAAAGTCACAGTCCCCAGTCAGGGCACATACCTAGGCTCTGGGTTCAATCCCTCGTTGGGGATGTATAGGAGCATATCGACGTTCTTTCTCACATCGATGTTTCATTCTTTCACCCTTCCTCTCTCTTTAAAATCAATATAAATACCCTTGGGTGAAAAAAAAAAATTAATTTATGACAATCAGATGATGATTTGGTTTCTGTTTCATGAGTGCATTTTTAATGATTTCTTACCTAGACTTCAGACCCCTGAACTACCTTAGCAGAGATTTTTCACTATTTCTTTCACAGCTAAAGAAACTGGAACACTGGGACTTCAACATACCTTTGGGTAATAATTGAAGAAGGGGAATCCTTGTATCCAGTTTTTTTTAAAGTCAGGATTCTTGTTGCATTGCAACTCTTGCAGTTATACCACAGCCATTTGTGACCACATAGAGGAGCTATTTCTCAGCCAGTTTGTGTTGTAAACTTACAAGATGTAAAAGCTATAGATGTGTTCTAGGAAATAAAGCTACTATTCTTCCCTGCAGTATATCGTGTGCAGACCAATTGCATATGTCTACCCATGCTTTGTCACTGGCTTTCAAATATAGCCTGGGATCCTTAGCACAGAATGATCTGGCCCTTGGCCTCCTGATCTAATAGCTTCACTATTATATTTTACTGCCCTTACTCATCAAAGGCCCCACTCAAATTGGACCCCAAATGCTTTTAATCTTCAAATACCTGCATTTCTTCAGTCAACTCTATGCCTCTGTTCTTCCCCCACATCTAAATTCTACTTATTTTTTAAAGCATTGTCAAATATTCTAGCCCAAAGAACCCTTCCTATTATTTGAATTACCATAATAATTTAGCCTAGGAAGTGTCTCTTCTCGTATATCTCTTCAATTTTGCTTGGCAGAATGAGTATTTGTGTAAATGCTACTTTCTCTGCTAGTGTATTAATATATAATGATATTAGTTGTATCTTTAATAACCTTCATTATTCAACAAGTAATAAAAACTATTGACTGAATAAAAGATATTCTGGAGGTAAAATATTCTGTAATATTACATGATGTAAAAATTTAAACTATTTTGTGATTAGAACACAGTGAAATAGTTACAGATAAAATAATTACTTCTTACAGCTGATCTAACTACTGTTTCCCTGAACTACCTACCTGAATAAAACTGTCAATATTACAAAATGTAAGAATAAACCTATTTGAGGCAAATATGTATATATAATACATCCTAATAATTCTTAATTAAAACATTATTTGTAAAATATACTTCACAAGATAATATCAAATACACTATATTTAATTTTGTTGTTGTTAAGTCCTTTTTCCTCACTAAAAAGCAAACTTCCTGAGGGCTGGTAATTTTCTCTTAATTTACCGATTGATCTAAATTTTTAGAATAATGTTTTATAATAAAACATTATAAATGCTCAATAATTGCTTATTGATTGAATATATAGAAGAACCACTACCACTCTGACTTCATTGAACTTTATTTTGCTCAAATAATTATTTTATTTCCTTGCTTACCTTTTAGATACTCTGCACAGAGAGTTGATGAAGAAAGTGGCATGTGTTATACTTGATATAGACGCTCACTGAATTGACGAAAATGATGGGGGTAACTTTAATTTTAGTGCTCCCTTACTTTCTTCGTCTGTTACATATTATGGTATAGAAGTTGTTTGCTTAAACATATTTAATTCTTTCTTTTCTACACTACATTCTACTTCAGATTCTATAACCACAGTTTTGAAAGTAAAGATCAATTACCACGATCTCCCCAAAAGATTTTTCAGGTATGATTAGGAGAAGTTTTAGAGAGCCTAAAGCAAAATATATATGTAAGAAGTGCGGATATATTGTCATAAATATTATGAATCTTGTGAGGTACTAAATAAATATCATGAACTGTATTGAAAATAACCATGTTAGATTTTGAAGCTGGAATACATAAAAGCTCTTAGAGATTTTAGGAAATGTTAACCACCTTGTTTACCATTCAAGTCTTTCAGAAAAGCTAGTTTGAAGTCATTGAAAGAGGAACAGGCATTAACTCAAAGAAAATAGTTCACTGATGGTTAGCATCACAGTCATTTTCACTGCAGACCTGTGGAACTCAACATTTTCGTTATTGTGATTGTGGAAATAACATGTAATGACTCATTCAAAGTTAGCACGAAACACTAGTTTTAAACTACTAATTTCTATTCATCTCTGTCACTTTACTTTCCAATTTGAATGCCAGGTAGACACAAATTAAATTTGGCAGCTGGTGAGGAAATGTTTATATATCATTTAAAAAAGCCTAATCAGAATTTAAGTCAATATATAATACCTGTATTTAAAAAGTAATAAAAATAGCATGTAATATGAATTTCATGTCTCAAATAAGCTCTATTAAAGTAACTGTAGGTAATACGTGAGTCTCTTTGCATATTTTCTTCTTTTTCCAGTGATTAGAGATTTGTTTCCTTTAAAAAACAAAATTTGGGGAGAATGTTTCACAATTACCTCAGGATATAGTTACAGGTATCAATAATGAATAATTAATGAATAATGTGACAGAATCTTTTTTCAAACTAAAATAAAATCAATGTTATAAATGTGATAATTCAGTTGTCAACTTTGAGAAACAATGACTCGCAATGTAAAACTTGGCCCGGAGGTGGGAGCGGAGTAGGGGACATGACCTTCTTTTCCTCCACTCTCTCTCTCTTTTATTGTTGTTCAGTACAGTTGTCTCCATTCCACTCTCCAGGTCTTCCCCGCCCCAGCCATTTCCACTTCAACAGATATCCTAATTTATCCTAAATTATACAGACAATGGATTAAGCTAATGCACTTAATTACTTTGGCACAATGAAAACCAGAGGTTACTAAGGTAAATTTTGCCACAGATTTGTAGTTTCAAAGACAGTTTTCAAATAAGAATGATCATGTATAAGACCTTGGTTATTACACCAATCTTTCAATATGTGTGGTTTGGATCCTACTACAGGAGGTACTACAATGAAGCAGTTATATATATTTTTTATATATGTAGTTTTATATGTATACTATTTATATTTATATTTATATATAGATTTCAATTACCTCCCACTAGTTTTATACACCGATGGAAAAAACAAAGTGAATGTTTCTGAAAATTGGTTATTACCTGGAATCAGAATAATATATTAATTTCTTCTAGGTTTATTCATCTAAAATATGGAAAAGGCAGCAACCTAAATTTTAGAGGTGTTCTGAGACTTAATGAGATAAATTTTACAAAGTACTTGGCACAATCTGGCCTCCAATATGTAAATCAATGCCTATTAGCCATTATTTTAATTATAATGGTGATGATTGCAGCCAAACTCCCCTACCCTTCCCTATCACTCATCAAAGAGCTCCAGGAATCAAAATGTTTGGAAGGAAGGAAGGAAGGAAGGAAGGAAGGAAAGACTCATTATGTCAAATTCAAACCTCTTGAAAAGCTTTATAAAAGACAAGAAAAATCTGCCAGTGTGAAGCTGAGTAGAAATTCACTCCAGGGAAAGTTATTAGTATAGCCAGTTTAAACTGCTTTAGTTATGTCCCTCATGTTATTTTGCCAAGTTATTGTCATAGTCGCTTTACAATATGTTTTTTACTTCAATATGTGATTACATTAATTACTATTTTGACTATGTTGCTATCATACCATGTGTCCCTGCAGAGTTTGTATTAGTATAGGTCTTTTAGATTTTCTATGGTTCTTGAGACTTTTTTCCACTGCAGATACCCACCATAAATCCTTATATGTTTCTGAGAAAATTATCTACTATAGCAGAGCATAATTTAATTTTTCTTTCAAGCACCATACACCTCACTAGTACTATAATATATTTCATCCTCTTGACATTCTAATATAGTATATAATCATCTGTGTTTGACCCCCATTTTTTCAAATACATTTCTCTCTTTAACTGTCATCTGCAAAGGATAAAGGCAATTCTTTCCAACTCTTTTCAGTTTCTCTGAGCAGGGACTGAATTAATCATCTTTGATTCCCCTGCAAACAATGAGAAGTTGTCCCACATATTCAAATTGGGTAACATTATATTAGCATGCTAGTAATGATAGGCCTTGTGGCATGACTGGTCTTGGGACATGAGACAAATGTGAAGAATTTAATTCTTCATGCAAATAATCTAGTTTTAAGCTTTGTGTTCTGTCCATTAAAGGCACTGCTACTAAAGTATTTTGCCAGACAATGCCACTGGTCACAAAGGGGTTTGGATGGGTAAGTTAGTCAATCAGCACTTGAGTGTATTGTATAATTACTATGACTGAAGAAATGTTTATCACTGTGAGAAAGTTTTGAGAATTAGGGAATCAAAACAGTCATTATGAATAGTTTCTGTTTCTTTTTTAAATTCGAATCATTCTCTTCTAATGACTCTAACCAAAATTATAGATACATACCTCTTTACCCAATATCAGTACATGTGCTTCATTTTGGTAAACCTTGAGCTTCAGCTGATTGAATTTGTCATTTATAGCAAAATCAATTAGATGATCATGTTGCACTGATTATAGTGAATCATTCCGGGATGGACAAATGGCTTCAGCAGAAACATTGAAAACCCATGGGACACTTCCTTTGAATGCTGGAACAGAATCAGAGATATGCCCAACTGCAGTTGAATTAAGTCAAGGTTTGCTGTAGATGTCTTGCTTCCTCAAGACTGAAGCTGACTCAAAGGAAGTGAATACAAGAGATAGAAATGAAATAATAGAAAATGGAATAAGTCCTAGTGACATTTTTAAAACCTTGAATCAAGCTATGACTAAAGTTAGACTTATTACTGAACTATTCAAGTATTGAAATGGACTGAATATCTGTGTCCACCTCCCTCCAATTCATATGTTGAAAGCCTACTCCTAACATTATGGTATTTGGAGATGGGCCTTTGGGAGGTAATTAGGTCATGAGAGTTCTCATGAGTAGGGGCAGTGCCCTTACAAGAAGGGCCCACAGAGCTAGCTTTCTCTCTTTCTGTCATATAAGGAAACAGCAAGACATCAGCCCTCTGTAAATCAAGAAATAGGTGCTCAACAAAAACTGAACTCTTCTGAGAACCTATCTTGGACATTCAGCCTCCAGGACTGTGAGAAATAAATATGTGTTGTTTAAGTCACTACAGAGGAGGAAAATCTTTCTATCATTCAAGGTTTTAATGTTGGCTTAGTAATTAAACCTACATGAGACAGATTAACAAGAGAAAATAACCAAATTTAATTACATGTATATGTATGGGAACCCTATATGCATGAGAAAGTCAGATATATCCCACACATATGAAAGGGTTCAAGGACAGAAAAAGAAAATGAAGTGTATATGACATTCCAAGCTCAAGATGAGATAAGGCACTTTGGGACTGCAGAGGGGAGAAAAGTCATCACAGGATGATAAGAAGAACAGATGCACGGCAACTAGAAGGTGCCTGCCTTGCAGATAGTCATAAAAAGTTATCCCTGGTTATAATTCTTATAATGAGTAAGGCCCCTAATTTAAATTCTTTAAGGTAGAGGTAAAAGTTTCTCACGAACCTGCAGGGTCTCAATATCCTGTAGCTCAAACTAATTCTTTTACCACGGAGACACATCTTAGGAGGACTCGGAAGCCTACAAATCATGATTAGGTTACACAGGTTAATGATTTCTAAACCTTATTATTACAATTAGACTGAAAAGTGGAGGCCTATGTGCATATGAAGCAAAATGTACCTCCTCTCTGTCTATCTTAGTCACAGCTCGTTGCTAGACAATATGCCTGAAATTTGTATTTTCCAGATTCTGATGTCCTCTGAATTTAAAAACTTCTTGTGGCCAAAATGCCAGGGTCATTCATAATATATACCTTCTTGTATCTAAGTCAGACATCTATGAAAGCAATATAATTTACTGTTGTAGAAGCAAAATGGGATTTGAAATCAAATAGATCGAGATGTAAATTGCAACTGCACTATTCATTGGATGTATGACTATTGATGCTTTAGATTATCTACTTGAGCTTAATTTTTCCTGTATAAAATGAGGATAAAATATCACCAGTAAAATATTGCTTTATTGACTATGTAGCATCATGTTGATTAAAACACTAATACTTTATCTGAGATATTTTTTGGTGAAATTTTGGTCTCCTTTCAGTTGTTTGACGTTAATTTTGTTCCTTAGCAAAATCATATATATTTTTATTCTCTGGTTCATATGAACAAATTTCAGTGGGACAAGAGAAATCAAAAGCAGTTTTACTTCAAAAAGAATAAATATGTATGAATGGAAAATAAGATAAAAAATATTGTTATATTTGTAAAAGCTAAAATAATCATTGAAAAAGTACTACTTTGGCCCTGGCTGGTGTAGCTCAGTGGATTGAGCATGGGCTGCGAACCAGGCATCGCAGGTTCGATTCCCAGTCAGGGCACATGCCTAGGTTGCAGGCCATGTCCCCCAGCAACCACACACTGATGTTTCTCTCTCTCTCTCTCTCCCTCCCTCCCTTCCCTCTCTAAAAATAAATAAATAAAATCTTTTTTAAAAAAAGTACTACTTTGGTAAAATTACAACATAATAGAGTAGCATAACAAAATTCATACCTTCATTTATAAAGATATGACTCATACAAAAATGCTATAAAAAATTAACAAAGAATATGTGAAAGGACTGTGTTTTTGGAAAGACTGAATATAATCAACAACTCTCCCTAAACTGACTTATAACTTTAGAGTAGTCTCAATAGAACAATTTTTCTAGAGTGAGATAAGCTAATTATAACAGTATTCAAAAATATACACACAGAATATCTAAGACACCTTAAAATATATTGATGGTTTTATCCCCCATGTAATTGTCAAAGGAAAAATTACATGGGGCACAATTAAGTGGGCAAAGAAGGATTTATTCAAGAATATCATAATAGGGGAAAGAGGCCAAAGCTCAGTCAGCTACACTCCACTGAAACAACAGGCTGAGGAGCTTCTAAGAGTTAGGGTAGGAGAATCGTGGCAGTCTGTGTTTGCTAACTGATTTTACCCAAAGAAAATTAAACTTTCTTGTATCTTCATGACAAAAGGTAGTCTTGCAGCTTGGGGTAAGATTCTACTCTCCAACTGAAACTTGAAGAGAGAGCCTCCACCTTTCTTGATGATTTCATTTCAAAAAGATTGTTCCCAGGTCATTGAGAAAGACATTACTCAGTTGTAAACCTGGCAAGAAACCTTATGAAAAATGTAAAACGCAAAGGGGCAGATACAGAAGTTATAATTACAAATTTTCCAAAGTAAAGGTCCTAAGTATTGCCAATAGACATAGAATTTTTTCATGAAGTTATGAGAAAAGCATTCTGGGGACTTGCATGGGAGAATGTGAGCAATCAAGACAAGATTTACTGGGGCAAAAGGACAACTCCCAAGTGCCTAATTTCTCATCCATGACCATGTGGCTCAGCTCCATTTCACTGCAGAAGTCCTGGGCCTGGTGAGCACAAGTGGGTCTTGAACCTCTAGGAGAGTCAGGATCCAAACCTATAATGCTATCACCCTGGGCTCCAGCATAGTCTCTGCTCCCAGCTGCTCTCTGGTGCAAGGAGTGCCACAGTTCAGCCTGAGCTGCTGCCAGGCCCACAGACAAACAAGCTGAACCTTGGGCCTTTGTTAGGTTTTGATTATATTCCCTTGGGTTTAGGAAGAGTTAAGCTTTCTTTCAAACTAACCAACCTTCTTCCTAATTCTTTGAGGCTTGCTCTGGGTCCTCCACCTATCCAACCTCCTACCTGGATCCTCTGGGGTTTTGTGTCCTTATTCTATCCAGTCTTTTTATCAGTTTTTTCCAGGCTAGACTCCTTCCCTTTATTGTCACCATTTTAGATCTTACTTTGCATGCCTCAAAGCTCTGGTTAGTCATCTGGCTTCTGCTGTGCATGTGCCTAGCAAAGGAATTTCCCCTATTGTTTTATTCCCCTCTCCTTTGCCTCCAGTCTCAGCTAACAGGCCATGAGCAGGTTGCCCTGGGGAAATTGGAAGGCCGGTTCTTCTTGCCTGTTTTGGGATGAAGGTCCCTCTGGTGGTGGTTGTGGCTTTCCTCTGAGGGATCTGTAAGCTGCTTCTTTCTAGTCAATCAGACTTAATGTCTGATTCAGCTTGCTAGTTAATCAGGCTTAATATCTGATTAAATTTATTGCCTTCTTTCTTAATAACTAACTACCAACTGCAACATAAGAAAAAGGAGATCAGAAGCCTACAGTCAGAAAAAAGCCTGTCTAATGTTACTCAAACTGAGGGGAATATTAAGCTATGTTGGTCATTATTAATTAATAATACAGAACTTTCATAAATGAAATTGTGATTGCTATATGAGTAGACAGACAATTTTCAGCCCAGGTTTCCAAGCAAATAAAACCTGAAGCATAAGCTTATAGATAAGAAAATTTTAGAGAATTTAAACCTAAAGGAAACAAATAAAGGAAAGGAAAAGTGAGGCAGGACCTATTTGAGGATGTTCCTTACTGAAATTGCTTCCAACTTATGGTATTTCTTTAGAGAAACCAAATGAAATACTACACTTGGGAATAGTCCATCTGGGAGAAAAGAAAGAAAATGATTTGCTCATCATATGCAATTTTCCTGCCCTTCTGTGTTCCATCACCTGACATCCTCTGGCAGAGAGAGGAGTATCACAGAAAGCCAAGGTCCCAACAAGTCCAATACGGCAAGAGCAGAAGGGCAGCAATCTCTCTCTTGGCCAGTCAGTGTCATCAGGTTCCTCAGTTTCTAGTGGTGGGAGATAAGTCAATGCAAATTATCTTTCTAAGCCAACTACCTCCTTAACAGCAACACAGCACACACACCATTGTTTAGACAGCCCCAGGTGGCATCTGAGATAAACGGAGGAAAAAAGGAGTTGTAGTAAGTGATGTAGAAACAACTGAATAGTTCATTGGAAAATTACAAAAAGTGAATTTATTTTTATACTATAAAACAATAAATTCTAAATAGATTTAAAAAATCTAAATAGAAAAACTGTAAGTACTGAAATAAAATCTGGGTAGTTTCTTTATAGTCAATGTCAACATGAGAAATATCCCAATGTGTAAGAATTTTTTTGTGTATATTTGAGCCATACTGATAACAATTGCCAGAAAGCAAAACCACAAGGAATTGAGAAAATGCTCTAGAACCTGGCAGATTTGCACCTTATTTTATATATTACAATCAAAATAGGATGTGAAAGGGGGTTTACATGAAATCCAGTGGTGACAGATTAGGGAGGCAGGAGAAAGCAAAGCAGAGAAACCTCTGGGATTGGATAAAAAGTAAAACAATAGATATATACTTCTCTTATATAGGTAAGTACCGGATAGTTAACAATTAACAATTAACATAATAACAGTAGGAATGAGGGGATTTGTAGTCTCCACTCTGGTAGGTGCTTGTGCTTTTAAGTGTCTGAAAAAAAATTGATATTCTAAAGGTGTGTTGTCATAGATGCAAAAGGACAATAGACTAGCTCAATTGAGGTGAAGATTGACTTGTCAGGGAAGATTTCAGTCTAGCATATGGCTACCCACCACGACTTGCTATTAGTTAGAAAATTTTAATTTCAGACCATCCTAAGTGGTTATGTTAGGCTTCCCCTGAGCTCATCAGGTTTAGTATGTGGCCTTTTTTTGTCCACATAAGGAAGAATTTATTTATTATGACTTTAATTCAGGGGAAAAAAAAGAGAGAAAAGATAGAAAATTTTACCACACTAAAAAAAATACCCCAAACCTTTCACATGACAAAAAAAAAAAAAAGATAGGTAATATTAAACAACAAATTTTAACTTCCACAGCCAAAAGTTTTTATTATAGTTTAAAACATATTTTCATTGAATTTATTGGGATTGAAAGTCTTTTAAAAGAAAGGACTTTTTTATGGCAGTACTAGCAAAAAAGTTTTGTTCTTGGAGTGCATAGTCTAAACCACCAGTAACATGGTTAGCCAGAAGGAAAGACATGTTCATCATCCCAGAGTTTTTTACATCTTTGTATATACCAACTATGGTGGGGAGGAAGACGTAAGCTGTCTGAAAGGATTTGTATTAGCTATAGATAAATGGTATAGGAGAAGCTGAAGCAGGGCTAGTTCTGGGATAAAGACTGCAGCAAAGTCCACGGCAGACTCCCTAAAGCTCATGTGTAAATGGGAGAGGCTCCTGGAGTTCAGTAGCACCTGGCTATTCTCTCTTCCTAGATAATTTTGGAAATAGCTGAGGCAAGATAGAAAGAAGCTAGGGAAAGATCTCAACACTGCAGTGAGCAAGTAGGAGCCAAAATCCACATCTGCTCACCAGAGCCTCCAATGGGACATAATCCCCCTTTGGGCATTATGAAAGGGAAGCAATTAATAGCAGGAAGTCCCTGAGGTGGTCATGGAAGTCACAACAACAAAGCCCCCTCCCAACCAGAAGGCAGAGTCATAATTTGGTACCACAAAGCTTGGAGACAACATCCCACTCTTTGAAACTCATAAAGTCCCAGGAGCTAATTGGCCATGTACTTAACTCACTCTCCAGTTGGCCCATGCTCTCTTTGATGCTTACTTTTCACTTCTTTCACAGTGATATTAATATCCTGGTCTCTTTCTTTTTCTCTAGAGGAACAAAATTTGCTTTATTCTTATTCCAGTTTGTCCATAAAATCTTTCTGATTCACAAAATTCCCATGCCAGGACCAGGCCAGCCTCTGACATGAAAGTGGTTCCATAAAATACTCCTGTGAAGGTTAATTTAACAATTCCAACATACACTAAGGAGTGTGAGTGAGTTTTGTTGGTTTTGCACTGCAGTTATAAATTGGTTAATACATTTTTTATTCTTCCTTCAACCCTCTGGCCTACTGTAATTTAATTCAAGACATCTCAGAATTATCTCCTTGTCACTAACAAACTAATATCTATCCCAAAGATAGATTAGCAAAAACACAAAATGAATTTGGCACAAAGTAATTCATTGAAGCATATTAATAAGAGGCAAAGGCAGAATGCAACTCAATGTCTTTTAATAAAGCACCAGTTGAAAAACTATGGTTCATCCATATAATGAGGCATTTTGCAGCTATAAAGAGACATCATCTCACTCAAAAAAGGGGTAAGAGCATAAAATGGAGTAAAAATAGCCTCTTCAACAAATGGTGTTGGGAGAGCTGGACAGCTACATGCAAAAAAATGAAACTCGATGACAGACCATACTCAAAAATAAACTCAAGATGGATAAAAGACTTAAATATGTCATGATACCATCAAAGTCCTAGAGGAAAACATAGGCAGGAAAATCTCAGATATTCCATGCAGCAATATTTTCACTGATATGTCCGCTAAAGCAAGGGATACATAGAAAAGAATAAACAAGTGAGACTACATCAGATGAAAATCTTCTGCATGGCTAAAGAAAACATCAGCAAAATAAAAAGGAACCAACTGTATGGATAAGCATATTTGGCAATGATACCTTGGACAAAGGCTTAATCTCCAAAATATATAAAGAACTCACGTGACTCCACTCCAGGAAGAAAAATAATACAATTAAAAGGGGGCAAAGGACCTGAACAGACACTTCTCCAAGGAGGACATACAGAGGGCCCAGAGACACAGGAAAGAATGGTCAACATCACTAGCTATCATAGAGATGCAAATTAAAACCACAATGACAACCCTGGCTGGCATAGCTCAGTGGATTAAGCGCGGGCTGCGAACCAAAGCATCGCAGGTTCGATTCCCAGTCACGGCACATGCCTGGGACATGCCTGGGTTGCAGGCCATGGCCCCCAGCAACCGCACATTGATGTTTCTCTCTCTCTCTCTTTCCCTCCTTCCCTCTCTAAAAATAAATAAATAAAACCTTTAAAAAAATTAAAACCACAATGAGATACCACTTCACACTGGTCAGAATGGCCATCATAATCAAATCAACAAACAAGTGCCAGTGAAGTTATGGGGAAAAAAGAACCCTAGTACACTGTTAGTGGGATTGAAGACTGGTGCAGCCAGTGTGGAAAACAGTATGGAATTTCCTCAAAAAAGAAAATAATGGAACTGACTTTTACCCAGTGACTCCACTGCTGGGATCATACCATGAGAATCCTGAAACACCAATTCAAAAGAATCCATGCACCCCATTGTTCACAGTGGTACTATTTACAATAGCCAAGATCTGGAAATAGCCTAAGTACCCATCAGTAAATGAGTGGATCAAAAAACTATGTTACATTTACACAATAGAATACTAGGCAGCAGAAATAAAGAAGGAACTCTTACCTTTCAAGACAGCATGGATGGAACTGGAGAACGTTATGCTATGTGAAATAATCCAAGCAGTGAAAGACAAATACCATATGACCTCACCTATAAGTAGAACCTAATCAACAAAACAAATAAGCCAGCAAAATAGAACCAGTGACATGGAAATAAAGAATGAACTGACAATGACCAGAGGGGTGGGGAGAGGTGAATAATGGGGAACGAAGGAGAAGGGTCAAGTCAAGGAACATGTGTAAAGGACACACGGACAAAGACAATGGGAGGAGGAGGATTAAATGTGGGAGGGAGGCAGGGCAGGTGAAAGTAATGGGGGGAGAATGGGGACAATGGTAATTGAACAACAAAAACCTTTTAAAAAAGAAATTATCTCTATATATTATTCTTTATATATATAATATATTACATGTATATAATATACACATAACAAAACAATGGCAGAAGAGAAAATGCAGTATTTTTGGTTGAAGGGGCAGAAAAATTTTCATTCTACCCTTATAGGTTATTTTAGCAAGTCTAACAATCAAATTGACATAAGGTAAATTAACAGGAGAAAAACAAATTTAACTTTGTACATACAGGAACCCGTAAAAAATGAGACCCAAAAGGGAACCAGTTTATTGAGGTTTATATAACATCCTGAGTTTTTTAAAAAGGTAAGGAGCTAGGAGATACAAAGGGGAGTAAGGCCATTCACAAGACAGAAAATGTTCAGAAACCCAAGGTTGTCCTATTATGCAGGTAAGTTTCTTAGGTAAAAAGGCATATTTGGTAATAGCATAGTTCCAATGCAGACTTAGGCTGTTGAGAAGGAAGAGAGTTTTTCCAAAATCTACTGGGTTTTGTTTGGCTTCAGCTCAAAATAATACTCATATCAAAGTAATACATCTTGAGGTGGTAAATTCTGCTCCCCTTCATAATGAGAAAGTTAATTCATGTATCAGGACCCACAAAATAAAAGCCACACCAATGTTTTGCCCTGTCATAAATCTAAACCTAAGTCAGCCCACACATACAGAAAATGCCTGTCAAGGAATGCCAGCATAAACCAATCATAATTCTTCAACTCAGCTTTAGCTAGCTTACTTTACCCTAAAAATAGAACCTGTTAGCCTTATAAGAAAATCCCTGACCTTCTAACCAATCATGACCTGTTTCCAGGTTGCCTCTTCTAATGTTCTATGAAACTAGCCTGTAAGAGACCTTTCTGCGTGGTGCGGGCCCAGCTCCCACTTGGAGATGCACGGGACCCACGCCCATGGATAGGTTCTCCCATAGGGAATCAGGCCTGCAGTGTGCCTAGGCCGCTCTGAGTCTTGCTCTTGCTAAAAACCTCCCTCAACCTGAATTGAGGACATTTACTGCAAAGTAACTTCCTAAAATCCATGCTAAAGCTTCTAAGGATGAGTGGAACCAGTTCAATCACTTATCCCTTTTCATTTGCAAATATCTCTCTTCTGTAATGTGATTAGTGGCATTGGCTCCTTTGTTTTCTGTAAAAGGTAACCACTTAAAGCAAACTTGTGCATAGTAAATGAGGACCATCATGTAATGTGCAGAGAAGAGAAATAAAGGCCTGTAATGGCAGATGCTGTGGCTTTTGCTCCCTTTGAGAGAAAAGCCATGCTGTCCCTTTTCCTCCTCCATACTCAGTGGTTTGTGTGAATGTCTCATTTCATCCATAATGACATGGACACTATGGGCCGGTGTCTGCATCACTTGCCCTTGCTGAAAGTTTCTAGGGAAGCATGCTCCACTGTTTCCAGGGCCCTGCACACCCCAAGTCCATGGCTTGTTGTCCCTTGAAAAAAGGATATCAAGCTCATTACTGAATTGTATTAATTACCATATTTTTCAGACCATAAGATGCACCTAGGTTTTAGAGGAAGAAAATAGGAAAAAAATGTTTTGAAACAAAAAATGTGGTAAAATATTTAATAACATAAATAACATATTTCACCAATGTAAATGTAAACAGAACTCAACAGAAGCATTAGTAACCATTAGTCTTCCCAAATTTAGGGGAGGGGAATTATGTCTTATAGTCCAAAAAATATGGTATGTCCTTTTGACAGTAGAAAATGTATAGGGAAATAAATGGCATATATATATATGTATATACAATTTTATTTATATTTTAAAAAGAAACAAATTGAATATTAATGGTCATCTATGTGAGATGAGGCCTATGAAATAGAGATAAAGGTTAGATTAGACTACATATAATGTATTATTACACTTCACAGCCATATAAAGATTTTACACAATTAAAATTCAAATTTAACATTTAAAAAAGCCATCAGTAAAATTAAAAAAAATAAATATTTACTTCAAATTTTATCTCGTTAGTGGTAAAGTCATACAGACAAAAACTATAAAATAACTGAAATAACATTTTGTATAACTGAAATATACATAGTGGTAAATATATATATATACACACACATATTTTTCTTTTTTTTAAAGACTTTATTTATTTATTTTTAGAGAGGGAAGGGAGGGATGGAGAGAGAGAGAGAAACATCAATGTGCGGTTGCTGGGGGCCACAGCCTGCAACCTAGGCTTGTGCCCTAACTGGGAATCGAACCTGCGATGCCTGGTTCGCAGCCCGCCCTCAATCCACTGAGCTACACCAGCCAGGGCCACATATTTTTCAACTAATGACGATAATAACAAAATTTAAAACTATATTATTTTATATATCACATTGTTAGTAAAATTGATATGCAATATCTATATATCTATCATATATTTTTTGTATACATATAGACTTTTGGCATAATGTAAAGAAATATAAATATTGCAGTAATATAATATTTAAAAATCTATAATTTTAAACAGCAAACTGAAAATGCAGCATGAGCATATGATTTTTTCCTAAAAATGCATAGTTCCTGTCTCAACAATATAAAAAACATCAATAACAGCCTAGTAGCAATGAGCAATTCTACCATCTAATTGTAGTTCCTAAATAACAATTCTCACTAAAAGAAGCTAATATTCTTTGGAGAATGAGTGGATTTTTTCACTGTGTCTTGTTTTGTTTTGAGCAAAACATATACAATGTGAGGCAGGGACATTTTGTCTGGTTTAAAAGCAGAAGCACTAATGATGCCATGTCTTTGGGACGTGGAAACAATCTGTAAAGGCTCCCAGTGCAGGGTTGGGGGGTGGGAAACAGACAGTTTGAGTCTCCAAAGCAGTAAAGATCTCTAGAACTTACTCATCTAGTATAATTGAAATTTTATCAATAAGGTATTCTGTACATCGAAATGTGTTAAGGGGGTAAATCTCAGGTTGTTATCCTACCATAAACACAAAACAACTACAACAACAAAAAACAAAATAAAAACCTCTGGGAGGTTTTGAATATGTCCATACTTCACTGTGGTGATAATATCATGGATATTTCCATATTAAATATGTCCGAACTCATCATATTGCTCACATTAAGTGTAATCTGTTTTTTTGTAACATAATTATAACTCATTAAAGCTTTATAAATGATAATGACTATAGTGGATATAGCATGTTAATTGATTTAAAAATTGCAAATTTATGATAATGGCTCAATAAAATATACTTAAAACAGGCTTTGGCGAATTTTGGAATTAATTTGACCACCAACACAGTATTCTGAATATATAAAAGTAAAGTGAAATAACAGAGCATTTATATTTTTGCCACATATGGACCTTATTTTGTTTTTATTTTTTTAACTTTTTTTTATTGTTCTTCAAGTACAGTATTTTAAAGAAACCGAATAGTTTATAAGGGAAAGTTATGTGTTTTATGCTAGAAGAATATACATGTAAATAAAAATATAAGTATGAAAGTCATGTCAGAATTAGAAAAGCAAGTAACTTCTACCCTTCATGACAGCATGGATGGAACTCGAGAGCATTATGCTAAGTGAAATAAGCCAGGTGGTGAGGAACAAATACCTTATGATCTTACCTTTAAGTGGAACATAATCAACAACAACAAAAAAAAAGCAAGCAAAATATAACCAGAGACACTGAAATAAGGAACAAACAGACAGTGACCAGAGGGGAGGAGTGAGGAGAGTCACAGGGAAAAGAAGGTGAAGGGTCAATTAAGTAACATGTATAAAGGACCCACAGACAAAGACAACTGGGAGGGGTGAAGGATTGAATGTGAGAGGTGGGGGGTGGGTAGGGCAGGTGAGAATAACAGGGGAAAAATGAGGGCAACTGCAATTGAACAACAATAAATTTTTTTTAAATAAAAAAGAAAAGCAAACAAATTGCAGTACATCAAGGGTTGCTAAAACCATTAGGTAAATATTTATAGACTTGATGATGAATGGATCAGACTCATAACACCTCAATCGATCAACACAAATTTAAATCAGAATGGCCAGAGTTTATGTGCCTCCTAATGGGATGTGATAATGAGCGCGCAGGATCATCTGTATAGTATGCTTACCAAAAAGGAAGAAAAAGAGATAGAAAAAATGAAGAAGAAAGGATGGTTGGAAAGGGAAAAGAGATAGAAAGCAATGGAAAAAATATTAATTTAATAAATTCTCTAGATCTAAGTACCAGTGGATGAAACTATATGGGATATAGCATGTTAACCAACATGTGAAAAATCTGCAAATCATGACTAGTTAGATGGAGAATCCAGAAAAAATATCTGGATTAGGAAAACTGTGGTATATTAAAAATCAAAACATTGCTGGAATTAATAAGCACTTATAGCAAGACTGTAATATTCAAGGTTATTATACAGAAGTTAACCATTTTCCTTTATGCTATCAATGAATAGAGTTTAAATTAAAAATGCAATGCTGTTTACATTATCAGCCCCAAAATTAAATTTAGGTATAAATCTAATAAACATATACCAGATTTATGTCAGAAAACTTAAGAATTATTATGAACAAAATCAAAGATCAAGATAAATGAAGAAATATTTTATGTTCAGGGATAAGAAGGCTCAATATTGTCAAGATGTCATTTCTTCTCAATGTGACCCATAGATTAATCCAAACAATGGTACAACAGGGCAAGAGAATGTTTCTCAGCATTAAAAAATAAAAAGATATCAAGCCATGAAAAGACATAAAGGAATCTTAAATCATATTACCAAGTGTAAGACATGAATCTGAGAAGGCTACATACTATAATTCAAAGCATATGACATTCTAGAAAAGGCAAAACTATGGAGACAGTGAAAAGATCTGTGATTGCCATGATCTGGGGGAAGAGGTGTGGCATGACATGAATACACAGTGTATGGAAGATTTTTAGGTCAATGAAAATACTACATGTAACCCTGGCCAGGTGGCTCAGTTAGTTGGAGCACCAGCAAGTTGCAGGTTTGATCCCTGGTCAGGGTAAATACCTAGGTTGTAGGTTTGATTCCAGGTTGGGCCAACCAATTGATGTTTCTCTTTCACATCAAAGTTTCTCATTCTAAAATCAATAAGCATGTTCTCAGATAAGAATATCATATATCATATAGATGTTATATGTTATATGTATAGTATATATAACATATAAAACTATTACAGTGGTACCTCAGTACTCATGGCTACTTCATTCTGGAACTCATGACGAGTGCCAAAACCAACAAGCGCTGAATGATGACGTATTTTCTCTTGCAGGGAAGCGTGGTAACTCATACAAGTTTTAGGAAGTGTGACAAATCCCAAGCAAATACCAAGTCCTGAAACATTTTTTCTTCTCTTTAAAATGCAAGGAGTACAGGGTTTGATGAGTTCTGAAGCCAATGAGTATGAAGGTGTGACTGTATTTTGGGTACATGTCATTATACTTTCGCCCAAACTCATAGAGTGTACACTACCAAGAGTGAATTGTAATGTGCTCTGTGGACTGTGGGTGACTATGATATGTAAATGTAGGTTCATCAATTGTGTCTGATGCTTCACTCTGATGAGTGATGTTGACAAAGGACACGTTATACACGTGTCGGGGATGGAGGTATGCGGGGGATCTTTATCCTTACCCCTCTATTTTTCTGTGAACCCAAAATCAGTCTAAAAAGAGAAACTTGGGTTAAAAAGAGATTGTTAAAAAAACAACCATATCAGTAAACTGGATAGTGATTTTAGCAAATCAAGAATAAAAGTAAACTTTTGTGATAATCAGGAACAATTGAACAGGCTAAGTATTAGAAAATATTAAGAGGTTATTGTTTATTTGTTTTGTATTATGAAGATGGTTTTAAAAGTCTTGATTTATTATAGATCCATAATAAAGTATTTACAAAAGAAACAATAAATGTCACTGTTCATTTTAAAGCTTCAGCAGAAACAAGTGTGGCAGGTATAACAAGAGGAAAACATATTGGTATTCATTGAAGATGTGTAAAATTAAGTTGAGATGAATTTCTTTTATATTCATTTATATTCTAAATTTTTATAAGCATTTGTTAAATTAAAAATAAGTAAATAAAATTTAAGTACTTGAAACCTAGACAACTGAAAAAACCAAATACCCTCAGTATTATTAGTTCAACTTAGATACTAGGGAGTTTCTGTGCGTTTAGGATGCAGAATAGATTGTATTGATTGTACAGAATAGATTGCAGAATAGATTTCTCCTAAAGAGAAACCGTAGAACTGATAAAGTCTTTACACTTATATTTCATTCTTGTTATAGAGATGTTGACTATAATTTTATAATAACTTTTTGTCTTATTATCATGTTTATAAGAAATTTTTTCATTTTCATATTTAACTCTGATTTTAAGAAGGCACTAAATCTTTTTTAAAAAATACACTACCTTTTAGCTCAGTCTCTGTATACTTAAAGCCACTGTAATATAACAAAATAACAAAGTATGTATCTTTTATAAGGCTTTAAAATTGAAAGTGGGAAAGTATTAATTTAATACAGTTTATTGATAGAATGTTTTGATCCCTAAAATATTGTATTCATATGAATAGGCTATAAGTAATAATTTTCTTCACAGCATGTAATGGAAATTGAAAAACCACAAGGAACAATGACTTTTGATTTGTAATTCCAGGAAATTTATCCATAATATAGACTCTTATAGATTCTAAATAAAACTTTGTCTAATATAGTATAAAAATTATGTTAAAATCTAATCAGTAGTAGACAAACAGTTACCAGTGCTAAGTGAAAAGAAACATTCTTTCAAAATCAAATAAGACTATAGGGTGTATTTATCATGCATACAATACTCTCCATTTTTTATATAATATTTTTTAAGATTTTATTTATTTATTTTTAGAGAGGGAAGGGATGGAGAGAGAGAGAGAGAGAGAGAGAAACATCAATGTGTGGTTGCTGGGGGACATGGCCTGCAACCTAGGCATGTGCCCTGACTGGGAATTGAACCTGCGATGCCTGGTTCGCAGCCCGAGCTCAATCCACTAAGCTACACCAGCCAGGGCCCATTTTTTGTTTTGTTCTTTCTAGAAATAGTTAACATTGCCTACTTTATAAATCTGTGTTCCTAAAGAGAAACCGTAGAACTGATAAAGTCTTTACACTTATATTTCATTCTTGTTATACTATCTAATACTTTAGTTGTTTTTTTCTTATTTTGTAAGTATAGGAAAAATTCATGTTAACAAGTCACTAAATACAACATGTTAAGTACATCTCACAAGATCATATATCCATATCTAATTTGAAAGTTGCTACTGTCTGAGTGAGACCGTCTTTTGTACAGACTTACTTTTTCCAGAAAAAAAGCCAGTAAATTATTTTGCATCAGCAGTGTCTCTCTCCTAACCTCTATGCCTGGATATTTATTTGACTGATAATCTTCTCTTGGATACGCTAATGTCCGAACCACAGTTCTATTTCTGTAAAACTTGCTTTTTCTCCATAATTGTCATCTCTGTGAATGTATCACAATGCTTCTAAATAAGAATATAAGTAACCATCCAAAATCATTTTTCTTTCTTATTCCCCATCTAAAACTAATGTCTCAGACTGCTAAATTCCATTTCTTAATCCTTTTGTAACTTCTTCATTTCCATAATTCAGTCGTGATACTCACCATCTTATGTCTATATCCCTGTGTGAAAAAGTTAGTGTATCACTGGCATTTATTCCCTCACTCATTCATGCTTTCATTCAGCAAATACTTGTGCCATCAACTACATGCCTGTTATTAGTCTAGGTGCTAGGATATAGCAGTTAAAAAAATAGACAAAAATTCTGGCCTTAATGGACTTTATATTCTGGTGCCATGTACTATAATTGTGTCCCACAATTATGCTGCCAAAATAATCTATTTAAAATTTTTCATTTAACAGAGTTACTCTTCTTATATATTTCAGCAGCTTCCTTTTTGCTAAAGAAAATAAAAAAACAAATTCTTTAACATTACAAACCCTTTATATGATTTCTTACATATTCTCTTTGCCTCATACTGTGTATTTCAAACTTCTGGGACTACTTGTACATTTTTGTAGTATACGCTTTATTTTTTTTCCATTCACTATGCTTTTTTTGTGTGTAAAATCTAATACCTATCTGTGGTAAGCAGGATAATACCTTACAAACTTATTTATGTTTTAATTCCTGCAATGCCAAATGGGACCTGGATGTAATTGTTGTGGAGCAAAAAATATTTCCTCTAACTTTCTAGGTTCTTCTAGTTGGTCTAAGAATTAAATTAATGTAATATAAATTAATAAAAGAAAAACAAATTTTAATTTTGTACTTATGGGAGCTTTTAGAGATATGATACTCAAATAAATGACCAAAACAGGCAGCTTTTATACCCTTTATACAAAGAAACAATAAATTTGTGAATAATTGACAAGAGAAAGGAAGTTAGGTTGAGTACTTATTAGTGAAGGAACAAAGCTGAGTTTGTTTACATAGTCTTCTGGGCCCTGAATTCCCTAGGTCTGGAGATGAGGATGTCTCTTTTTTGAAAAAGATATTTTATTTATTTATTTTTAGAGAGGGAGTAGGAGGAGAGAAACATTGATGCCTGAGAGATACATTGATCAGTTGCCTCTTGCACGCCCACAACTGGGAACCTGGACCTCAATCCAGGCATGTGTCCTGACTGGGAATCAAACCATCAACTCGTTGGTCCACAGGACGGCACTCAATCCACTGAGCCTCACCATCCAGGGTGAAGATATCTCTACTTCCTGGTATAGGGAGGAAAACTTTCACCTGGGAGATTTACTTCCTGTTTTCAGAAGAACAGAAAAGGGTAAAAATGCCCTTCTTGCACTGCTATTTGTCAAATAACTTTAATTCAAAGTAATTAATTTGCCACAGTGGCATATTTTGCGGTGGCTTGTCCTTCACCCCATCATAGTTAAGGGTAAACACTTTGAGGTAGGGAGATTATTTTCTATTTCTAGGTGAGCCCAAACAAATTACAAATCTTTAAAATAAGAGTAGAAGAGGAAATTGTAATGTAAGAAGCACTTGGCCCATCATTGCTGGAGGTAATAAGCTAAGCAATGCCCCCACCCCAAATATGACTACTTTCTGATCTCTGGAATATGTTACTTAAATGTTACAAAAGCATGTTGAGATGGGGAGATTATCCTAGGTTATCCAGGTGAGCCCAAAGTCTTGAGACGGAGGCAAGAGGATCAAAGTGGCGAAGATGTGACCCTGGGATGAGACTTTAGAATGACCTACTTTGAAAACAGAAGGAGCTAGAAGTAAAGTAATGCCAGCAACCTCTAGAAGTTCACAACAGCAAGGATTCTCCCTTAAATCTTTGGAAGAAATGTAACTCTGCCCAAAGTTTTGACTGTGGAGAATAAATTGGTATTGTTTTAAGCCACCAAGTTTATGATCATGTATTACAGCATCAATAAGAAACTAATACTCTAGCTTTGAAGATAAAGTAGAAGGCCATAAAACAACGGATATGCCAGCTTCTAAAAGCTGAGAGCAGCTCTCCTTGACAGATAGCAAGAAAATGGGCTTTAGGTCCTTTATCTGCAAAAGACTGATTTATGCTAATAACTCAGATAAAAAGGAAATTCATTCTTCACCAGAGCACCAAGAAAACCACACAGCCCTGAAGACTCTTTGATTTAACCTGGTGAAACCCACACTGTATTTCTGACCTTCAAAACCATGAGACCATTTTGTGTGGCTTTAAGTTAATATGATAGCATCCATCTGCCCTCTCCCCTCTCACACACACCATTTTACTGTGTTAATTTCTATTTACCCATTAGGACTCAATCCGTATATTCTAGCCGTCAATATTTTCCCTGTGATTTCGCAATCTCCAATCTAGATTATATCCTACTTCTATTCCTCAGTGACAGTCTGTGGGTAAATCTAATATAGCACTCCATTTACAGAATTGCAAGTCTTTTTTTTTTTCTCAGCCTTTCTCACTCTACTTTAAATTCTCTGGCAAAAGAGGCTATGTGTCTTTTTTATTGCTGCTTCCGACGTTTGTAGCACAGCAGTCATTCATTCATATTGAATTAAAAACAAATACATGCATAGAAAAATGAAAGCATCTTAATCAGCTTGTTTCTTCCAACAGTTTCCAGAATTGTTCCACAGTAAGCTGTTGCTAATTACTTAAATATTTGATCTAAATGTAAATGTTTAAAAAATGCTTCATCTTACTGCAAATTATGGTAATTTTATTGTCTTACTGTTCTGGTCAACCACAACAATTGCTCCCTATTTACATTATAATAGTTTAAACATATTTGTTCCTTATTTACATTATATCAATTTAAATAAATATAACTAAATATGTTTCAAGTTCATCCATAATTGTTTTCTAGCCTCCTCAAGCAAACACAGTCCTCACAGTTTTTGGCATCTCCGGTAGTTCTATCTTTATATTTACACTGGGAAAAGATAGCTCATTGATACCCTCTTTGTCAGCCCCTGTAGCAGATTATGTCAGTTTACGACAAACTATCAAGTAATTAATGATATATTGAGTATTTTATATATAATTTTGAGTGTTTTAATGTTGTCATCTCCACAAGAGAGTAAGCATGCTAATTTCCACGATACCATTGATAAATGCTGATTTGAATGTAAATGTCATATTTTCAGTTTTATTCTTATATATAAACAAAAAAATCTACAACCTATGTCCATATCTAATGCAGTTTAGCAGAAGACTGTGTGATAATAGACTCAACATTTTTTAATAATATTACACAAACTTTTACAATATTTGGAAAAGTATTTTTCATTACAATTTCAGGGCTAGAGAAACTTTGTATGAAATATCTTGTCAAGCACCATGTAAGTACATTTTTCAGTTTTAGAAGTAATAAAAAAGCCCCAGAATCAAACTCTTATTGAATATTGAAAGGATCCTGGGTTAGGCATGTGTAGAAGCCTCTATTTTCAAAACCACTGATATTATGATTGTTCAAATATATTTTGGAAGTCTATTTCTCTAGTTTCAAGCATAAACAATTATTTTGAATAATTATATAACTTTAAGGATATCTCATCATTTATACATGCTTCAAATGCCCCCTCCCTGAATCCCTGCTCCTTGGTAAGCATGCTATCATATTACATCGGTATTAGGCTGCATGAAAGAAATAGAATTCAGCGGATTTTCCTTATCCATGGTTTTGCTTTTCTTGGTTTCATTTACCATCAGTCAATAGCAGTCCAAAAATATTAAATGGAAATTCCAGAAATAAATAATTGTTAAGTTTTAAATTGCCCACCATTCTGGGTAGTATGATGAGACCTCACACTGTTCTGCACTGAACCACCTGGAACATGGATGTTCCCTTTGTCCAGTGTATGCACATTGTATAGGTCACCTGCCCATTACCCACCTAGTAGATACTGTGCTTATCAGATCCACTGTCATCAATTAAACTGATCAATATTGAAATATGTTTTAGTAAAACATGTTAGATGAATTTTCAGTGAGATACTACTTCAGAATTTATCATTTTGTTCAGTGTTTTCTGAACATTTTATATAATCAAATCAGGATAGCAAATATAATACTATGAAATTTAGTTACCATTGTATCCTTGCATTATCCCAACCAAAATCAAAAGCTAAGCAAAGTTCAAACTATCAAGCATGTGAAATAAAAATAATATTTCATGAGTTTAAATTCTACCCATAAATAATTCTACTTTATGCCAAATTATTTTTGTTTTTCTAGTGATAAAAATGTAAAATTTTCCTGTTAAGTCTTAAAACACACATCAATTTATAAAGAAGAAAATGAAAGTTTAGTATAATCTAACAATCAGGAAATAATCTGTGAAAGCACATTGCCCTACCCAATGTGGGTGGCTTCATCTAACCCTTTGAAGTCCTTAAGTGGGATAAAAGTATGGGTAAGAAATAATTCTTCAGGCTGGGACATTGGCCTTCTCCTGCCTTCAGACTCAGACTCTGACAGGAACTTATACAGTAGGATCTCCTGGCACTCCAGCTTGCTGATGCAGATAATCTTGGATTTCTCAGTCTCCCTAATCAGTCCCTGATAGAAAAATCTGTGTGTGCATCTCCTATTGGTCCTGTTTTTTTGAGAGCACAGACTAATACAACATTGATATTTTTGTTTAAATATCTGCAAAACTTTGCCAATGGTACAAAACTTTAATAACTATTGCTTCATGTTTTTATAAGTGCATAACAAAATTTGAAATTTCAAATATGTAAAATTAATTTGGAACAACAGTCATTTGATCTAAATGAAAAATCTTGGTATTAAAAGAGGGCAATTCAGTACTTACTTTCTCATTAACTGTGAAGTTTTATTTTTTCAGATCATTGCCGGCAAAAATATTTTATCACAAAAAAGAATAACAATAATTACTCAACAACCAAATAAATAAAATAGCAGTTGAAACTGTTCATCCCATATTTCATATAAACAACATAATGTTTACATTTCCCATTGATACTGCCATGTAGTAATGAGCTGCTTCCTAGTTTCTAGTTTCCAAAAAGTACAATGGCACAATTGATTGGTACAACTAATAGCTGGCATCGGCAATGATATCAAATAAGCTATCAATAGCAACTCACCTGTGAATATACTTCTCTTCTTTCAGTACAGACTGCTCTCTACTGAAAGCAAAGTGTTCAGTAACCTTTCAAATATGTTTACATAATTGGAAACTGAAGTGAAAGTCAACCAAACTTATGTTGGCTTCCTTAAAATAATACTCTTTACAACAATGATTTAAATTAATTGCTCATTAATAATATTTGTTTAAATTATTTCAATAATAATATATTTTATACAAAATTGTATGAAATATTGCACTGGTTAAGAAATCTGGGCAACAGACATATTAACCAGGACTCTGCACAGTTTTATGGTCATCTCATTCAGAAAAGAAACTTGAGCAAGTCAGGACAAAAGCAAAAATTTTACTTACAAGCTGCAGGAGTGGCATCTATAAAATATGACTGTAGATAGACATCAGCAATTGGAGATGGGCACCTAACCTGTTGTGTACTTCTTGCTTTAGCTATTATCTGTATGTCTGTTACAGGAGAAACTCAGTTCTTCTTGCCAATGCAGTAAACAATTACAGATCAGCAAGCCTATCAGTGTGCAGTTTATCAGTGCCAAGTTCTTATTAAGGAGAATGGGCCTAGATAAAGTGGGAGTGAAAGGCAAGAGTTTGGGTGGCAAAAGCAAGGGTGGCAAGAGACATCAGGTCCTTTGTTCTGAGGATTAATATAGTTGGTGCGGTGGGGGTGGGAGAGTTACAGATTGATTGGTGAGTAAAGGTAGTGCCAGGATGTGACTACCCAAACATAGGTGATTGCGGGGGTTCTTCATCAGATAGTGGAAAGAGTACATGGAATTTCAAGGACTCCCCTCCTGCCTTATAGGCTTCGGATTGTTCAGGACACTTGGCAATCAGTAACACTGTTATAGAAGCCCAGTCTCAAGGACTCTCCCCTCCTCTGTACTATCATAGTTTTGTTTGTGTTGTTCAGAATGTGCCGCAATCTTATCAGACCAGGCTCAGGACTGCTGGGTCAACAGATGAGGCATGCCTTCCTTTGTTTCCAGACTCCTGCATTAAGTTCTTTGTTAGATGGTAACGGTGAGGGCCCTGCCTTTATTTCCTCTCTGGCCACTCATTCCTAGCCTCTACCCAGCACATCTACATCACTTTTTCTTCTTTTTGAAGACAAACTTTATCTATTTTCAAACTAAGTCATAGAAATTGGACACTCCACTGTGCCAGAGATTGTGTACTTAAATTTCAATCATCTACATATGAACTCACTGGTTGTCTTTCAGCCCATATTTTGTATTTTTGGGAGAGAATGAGTATCTGATCATCACAGCTTGGTTTGTGTGCCCAACTCTGTTCCGCTACTAATGCCCATGTCCAGAGGCTGGGTTCACACTTTGCACATGCCAATGTTGGAAGATCAAAGCACACTCTGGAGAAAAGGAGCAATTTGTGGACTACTTAAAATAGTGCTGATTTTAAATAATGCACAAGTAAGGGAATTTTGTAGTACATTATATTATGAATAGATCTCTCAAAACTTTAATCATTGATTTTCAGAGTTAAGAGTACCATTAAATATGTTTCTGCATTGCATAGACATGATTCTAAACTGAACCTTTAAATTAGTGAAACGTGAGCACTTACTAAACTAAAGATTGTCATTACAGTCGATACTGGTTCAGAAAGAACATTTTTTTTGCCAAACTATTTTGGCTGCTTTCTTTCATAGAATTAATAAAATGATATTAGCAGTGATATTATAGACAGGATATGCAGTCAGAATTTGATAATGTATTTCAAAGGGCTTTGTAGCCAACATAAAGAGATAGAGAATGTGTACAAAAAAGAAAAAATGTTAACAAATATTTTGTTTGCTTGTTCCTATTTCTTATTTAGCTGCTTGATAAAGATCTGTGTCCATTTGTAAAAATGGTGAGCTTTTCTTTCTTTTCTGTCATTTTTATTTTATTTAAGATTTAGGCTTTACAGTTAAAAAATTTTACAGTTAAATTATAAAGAAAATCAATTGTACTATCTTTTAGAATTAATCTTGAAAGCACTTTGCAGGATTAAAAAATAGTGGTATTTGGTAAATGTCCAATAATGAATGTAAATTTGGTTGTTATGCCACAATAACAGACCAAGTCAGCAATTTTTATTCATTAAAAATCCATTCATGCTAATATTTGTATTTATTCAAAAGGTAGTCAAGACAGAGACTGAAAGAGAAGCACTGACTTTTCCTGTTTAATTCATGAACACTTTCACTTATCACCTCTTTTTAGCTTCCTTATTTACTCTCCATAAAAATGCTATTGAAATTAGCTTGTCTTTAATTAGAGAGGACATTTGTTCACCAACAGTTTGTGTCAAGATCTCACATAACTTCATGTTAAATAATAATAGGAAGCAAGAGTTGTCTTTTCTAAATGTGTTTCCTGTACCAGGTGTGGTAAAGGTGTGACTAATGATTAGTGGTTCCTGCTGTGTCTAGCTTAGTTTGGTAATTAGCTTTCTCAGCTCTTTTCATTGTAAATGAAGGAGTCCTAGCGAGTCATTTAAAGATGCTGAATAAATGGATGCTCTGGCATTATCATGTAGTCTTTTTTTAAAAGCTTAATTATAGGGGAAGACCCAGTAGGTGGTAAGTTTGTTTCAGCAGAACTTGTCAAAACATGATCTATTTTTTTTTACAGCCAATATTTTCAAACTTAAATCTCAAGGCCTGTTATATGGAGGTTTTATATCCTTCCTTGTTCCACCTTAAAACTGATAGCAACAGAGAAAGAAAGCATGGATATTATAACATATAATGCCAAACTTTTAAATGTGTTCTTAATTATACTATATACTAGGCAAAGATGAAATTATGAATATATGTTGAAAAAGTCTTACATGATGAGAAATATGTTGGAAATGATACCTGAAAAATTGCAACCCTGCTTTAAGAGAAAGAGTATTATACTTGTGTCTTTGAGAAAACTATCAATTCATTCAGTGTATTTTTGTGTTTGTTTAGTTTTTTTTTTAATTTTTGGATTTTTAAAAAATACTGTCTGATTTTCTCAATGGAATTAGGGATGGAAGATAACGCATATCAAAGCAAAAATTGCACAGAGAATATTAAACCAGTAAGAAAAACTTCAGACTATTGCAACAGGGGAGAAAGATCAGAACCAAGTCTGAATTTAACTCCACTGAAGCAGTGGTCAGGTTTTTTAAGGGATGCAGTGAGCTAGTGGCAAAGTATTGTAGAATGTGAAGCCATCTGGATTTGCTAATTGGCTTTATCATCATAATAGGAGGTAGTTTTGCAAGTTGGAGCAAGGGACCCATCAAAGTCAGTCTCTACTCCTCCACTAGAAGGTAGGGGTGCTACCTCTTTGGGTCCTTATTAACACATTTCAAAGACATGGTTTCCAGGTTTTTGAGAAAGACATTCACAGTTTTTAAAACTGGCTTTGGCTTTTAAAAATATACAGACATTTCAAATAATCAGGGAAAATTTACAGTTGCAAGTTTTCTAAAGTAAATGTTTTTTAGAAAGGCAGGTTAGAGACCTAGAATCAGGAAAAAGCCTGTCTAAATGTAGTCATGTTATGGGAACGTGAAGGCCTTCTTGCTATGGGACTGAAGAAAGGTATGCTAGGAATCCCATTTTCCACTTCTAAAAATGTAATTAAAGAAACATGGAAAAATACTAAGATTTTTTCAAACTTTGAGATGTTGATTATATTATTCAACTATAATCAGTATAGTATTTACTATTTTATATGTTAACAGCATTACAAAAATACAATTTCTCTTGTAAACTTAAAATGGGTAAGCATTCACTATATTCTGATATTTTCTAATTATAATAATCTATATAAAATTTATGTTATACTTCATTTAGTTACATAATATCTGTGTATATTCATTTGAACACTTGACATTTAGAAATGATACTATTAAAAGCAACTATGTTCTAAGTAATTTCTATGCTAGCTTGCACAATAAGAGTTTATCAGCCCTGTCTCAATCATTATAATAAATATTATCCCAGATTTACAGATAAGAGAGAAATTAAATCTTGTCAAATATAAAAGATATATAAAGAATTATCTCACTCATCCTCACCTCTTTTTACTATACTATGTCATGTTTCCAGATACAACTTTCTCTCTTTTGTAACAACTGATTTCCTCATTGATATTTTAAATGTATGCTTCAGGCCAGTCAATGACATAACACATCTAAATTCTATGCAATTAAATTTCTTGCCATGCTTCTTAATTCTGGATGCATTATCTATTTCAAAGAATAGGCAGATATTTATCATTATAACTTTACAAATAACTAAATTTTCCTTTTTGCCTAACCAACTCAAAAGAAGTGCATGCTCCTATAGCAGTTCATGCTATAAGAAAATTGAGTACAAATTAAAAATTATACTTCAATCTCATAGCTTTATTAGAATAGGACAGTAGGACTTTAACTTATTTGATATAAAAGAAAATCATAAATCTTCAATTCAAAACACTCTAACAATTAGATCTTTTCAGTAAGATAGGAAGGATGGTGAAGCAATTTAATATTTGCCTCACAATTTAATATTTTTATATTAATGCTGTGGACACAGTTCAGGTAAGACTGATAGCTGCTGTTCACATTCTTTTCTTTTACTGGTATTACATCAACAGTTGTATTTACAACTATCTCAGAACCAAATATTCTTTCCATGAACAAAAAAGGTTTGGGTCTTAAATTTTCAGAATGGCAAATATTTGTTTTCTTGTTGTTTGATATAAACAAGTAAAAAGGTATGTGGATAAATACACTAAGTAACTTCTTAGAGGTTATTAGGTGTTAAGAAATACTCAGCAGTGTTTGATAACTATTTAAGGGTGACAGGCATACATCAAAGATATCGTGGGTTCAGTTCCAGACCATCACAATAAAGCAAATATCTCAGTAAAGAAAATCTCATGAGCTTTTTGGTTTCTCATTTGATAGCATTTTAGCCACAGTAGAACTTTCAAATTGGGGTCAGTCCTCTGAAACCCTGCCACTTCTTTATCAACTAAGTTTAAGCAATATTTTAAGTCCTTTACTGTCATTTCAACAATCTTCACAGCATGTTCATCAGGAGTAGATTCCATCTTAAGAAACCATTCTCTTCACTCATTCAAAAGAAGCAACTTCTTATCCATCAAATTTTTATCATGAGATTATAGCAATTCAGTCACATCTTCCAGTTCCACTTCAAATTCTAGTTCTCTAGCTATGTCTACCATGTCTTCAGTTACTTCCTCCACTGAAGTCTTGAAAACCCTCAAAGTCATCCATAAGGGTTGGAATCAACTTCTTCCAGACTCCTCATATTGTTGATATTTTGACCTCTTCCCATGAATCAAATGTTCCTAAAGGCATTTAGAATGGTGAATTCTTTCCAGAAAGTTTTCAATTTATTTTTCCCAGATCCATCAGAGGAATCACAATCTACAGCAGCCTTATAAAATATATTTCTTAAATAATAAGACTCTAAAGTCAGTATTATTCCTTGAACCATGGGCTGAAGGATGGATGTTAACAGGCATGAAAACAATGTTAATTGTATTGTACCTCTCCATCAGAGCTCTTGAGTGACAAGGAGTATTGCCAATGAGCAGTAATATTTTGAAAGGAATCTTTTGTCTGAGCAACATGTCTCAACTGTGGGCTTAAAACTTCAGTAAACCATGTCATAAAAATATGCACTATCCTTAAGTATTTGTTCAATTTATAAAGCATAGACAGAACACTTAGCATAATTTCTAAAGGCACTAGGATTTTCAGAATGGTAAATGAGCTTTGGCTTCAACTTAAAGTCACCAGTTGCACTAGCCTCATACAAGAGAGTTAGCCTGTCCTTTGAAGCTTTGAAGCCAGGAATTGACCTTTCCTCTCTAGCTATGAAAGTCCTAGATGGTATCTTCTTCCAACACAAGGCTGCTTTGTAAATGTGTTATTTTGTGAAGCCACCTTCATTAAAATCTTAATTAGATCTTCTGGATAATGTGCAGCAGCACCTACATGAGCACTTTTTGCTTCATCTTACACTTTTATGTCACAGAAATGGCTTCTTTTTTTTAACTTCATGAACCAACCTCTGCTAGCTTCAAACTTTGCTTCTGCAGCTGCCTCACTCTCTCAGCCAGCATAGAATTAAAGAGATTTAGGGCCTTGCTCTGAATTAGGCTTTGGCTTAAGGGAACATTATAGCTGGTTTGATCTTCTATCCAGAGCACTAAAAGTTTCTCCATGTCAACATCATGGTGTTTCACTTTCTTATCATTCATAGGTTCACTGAAGTAGCATTTTAAATTTTCTTCAAGAACTTTTCCATGGCATTCAGAACATGGCTAACTATTTGGTGTAAGAGGCCTAGTTTTCAGCCTATCTTGCCTTTTAACACGACTTTCTCACTAAACTTCATCATATCTAGCTATTGATTTATAGTGAGATGAAACTATTCTCTCACTTGAACACTTTGAAGCAATTGTAGGGTTGTTAATAGGCCTAATTTCAATATTATTGTTCCTCAGGAAACAAGGAGGCCAGAGGAGAGGGAGAGAAGGGAAGAGTCACTCAGCAGAGCAGTCAGAAGACACACAGAATATCTCAAGTTTGCCATCTTCTATGAGTATGGTTCATGGCATACTAAAAAATTATAATAGTAACATCAAAGATCACTGGTAACAGATCCTCATAACAAATGCAGTGGAACCTGGGTTCTCAAATTTAATTCATTCCAGAAGGCTGTTCAAGAAGTGATTGGTTCTAAAACCAAATCTTCTTTGTTTGTCACCCAAGAGATGTATGTATGACCAACCATACAGGTGTCAGCATGAAAGCATTATCAGGACAAGAACCAAAGGTTTACTTAACAACTATGAATAACTTGGTCAGGGACAGAATTGTTTGAGACGGGAGATGTTCAAGAACTGAGATTTGACTCTATAATAATAATTTAAAAGCTTGAAATATTGTGAGAATTATTAAAATGTGACAGAAACACAAAATGAGCAAGCTTTATTGAAAAATGAACTTACCTAGCCCTGGCTGGTATAGCTCAGTGGATTGAGCACAGGCTGCGAACCAGGCATCACAGGTTCAATCCCCAGTCAGGGCACATGCCTAGGTTGCAGGCCATGTCCCCCAGCAACCACACATTGCTGTTTCTCTCTCTCTCCCTCCCTTCCCTCTCCAAAAAATAAATAAATAAATAAATAAAATCTTTAAAAATTAAAAAAAGAAAAATGAACTTGCCTGATGCAGGCTGCAATTTGTAAAAAACCTTCAATTTGTAAAAAAAAACTATGTAGAAAAACACATATATGTAAATAAAACGGACTCTGTCTTTACTTGTGACCGAGGATGGTAAGTAGTTTATGCTAGCATGCAGCATTCAGCAATGTGGTCTTTACAAATACATTATGTACCCTCTGAAATGAAAGGACACACAGTAGAAGGCTATGTAATTGCTGAAGAATCTATTACATAAAAACAAGAAAAATATGATTTTGAAGGAGGGGTAAAAATTTGTTTAATTAGCAATTAGAAATATGGGTTCTACCAGTAGCTCTTGGGATTCAGTGTTTCCACTCAGAAGCAGCCTCACCTAATGATTAAGTTCATTTCCATGGTCGTGAGTCTTTGTTATCTGATCTGTCATTTATATTTAAGTCTCTGTAACTATATCTTTAAATAGTAAAACAATAGTTATTTTCTTGTAGGACAATTCTGAGAATTAAATGAGTAATGTGTTGAAAGTACCTAGTATAGTGCCTTGTACACTGCTCTCAATGGTTTTAGCTGTTACTATTTTTAAGAGACATGACAATCTTTTTCCAAATATCTAATAATATTTTTGCAAAGATTCAAAAATAAAAGTGAATTTGAATCTGTGTTATTACATTAAGGGAAAGTTACAGTGTAAATTTAAAAATCATGATTCTTATTAAACCTCTGTTTAGTTAAATGCTGAGTACATTACAGCTCATTCAACTTTCTGTGAGGCAGAGAATGTGTTCTCCTTCGGCAGGCATCATGATTTAGGTCAGAATGGCATGGGATATGTGCCAAATAAATGAAACTAAAAATACACTTGAATATAATGATTTTTATCCCAGTTTGAGAAATTAGTTTCTTTCTCTGTTGGTACACTTTGGTCAATTTAGCTCTTCTAATTAAATGATATTTTCTCCCTCACAATGAAATGCTACTTCTGTAGTGTTCATCTGTAGCAACTTTATCTAGGACACTTAACCAGAATACTTAACTATCTTAGACACCCCCTTGAGTTTAAATAGCTAATATACTTCACATGGAGCCCCGAATTTTTTACAATGAGAATTAGTTGCAGCTTCACTAATGGTTTTATATAAAATACTGATAGAGTAGGAAAAAAAGAAGGAAATAAAATTTGAAACCTAAAAACCTATTTTTTTAAGTTACGATATTTAGAGTAACTCTGTTTGATGACAAATGAAGTACTTAGACATAGAGAACAGATAAAGATAATAGTGGGGGTGAAAGTTGTGAGGGTTTTTATTTTTTAGTTAATGAAAACAGGACAGGAAATAAAACTTTATTTACATAACAACTGTCACTGTTATAAGATTACCATATTCTTTTCAAAATGTTGTCATGTACATTTTTTAATTTTAACATTTTATAGATCCCTTGTGAAACATTTCAAGCTGGTGGTGTTACATAATTTTTTTAATATGCAATTTGATCTATTCCCCAGTTTAGGTATTTAAAGAGCTGTGACTAACACCCAGGTCTAATTAACTCATGTTATTGTGAATTCATTTCATGTAATCATGAAATTCCAAATTTCACAACCTAAATCTGTCAAAATCTGACAAAGTTACATGTTAACATTTCCCCTCTAAATATGCATCATAGTGTTTTTGGGTTTTTAATTAGTAATGTGTTATTTTAGAAACAAAAGTTTTATCCACAATTTTTGAAAAAGTTCTTAATCTACTTCTTGGCATTACTCCTATATGATTAAAATTTACTATAAATAAAATTGCATTCCTCAAACTGTGGAAACTTATTCCTCTAATTCCTGTCACATGTTAGCTGTTGCTATTACCTATTTTTCCTGTTCTTTCTATAGATCCTGAATGGCAAACACTAAGCACAAATGTCCAGATAGTGACATGTGTTGGCACTCAGCATTATCATGTTGTGAATACTGTCTTCATTTTTGTCCCTAAAAGTGTTTAGATGAAATTACTTCATTTTTCCAGGACACACTAATTCATCAGTTTTTAACAATCATTATGTGTCCTTTTTTTCTCTCTCTTTTCTTTAATAACTGAGGTCACTATTTTGTAAAAATGACACGTCTTTTTCATTAAGTAAGACAAAAATGGTATACCGAGAAAAAGTTATTCAAAATCCAATAAATGGTAGAATATGTTTCCAGATGTATATGTGTGTGTAAAACAGACAAATAAGTAGATACACAGATATACGGATGTATCAGTGAATAGATAGAGGGATGGATGGATGGGTGGGTGGGTGGGTAGGTGGATAGGTATATGGAATGAAGAGCTCCCCTGCCCCTTGCCCCAAATAAAGATTTTATTCAGTTCTGTTACTTTAAATGGCATTTATTTTCTTTTCTTTTTTTTTTTAAAGATTTATTTATTTATTTTTTGAGAGGGAAAGGAGGGAGGGAGAGAGAGAGAGAGAAACATCAGTGTACGGTTGCTGGGGGACATGGCCTGCAACCCAGGCATGTGCCCTGACTGGGAATCGAACCTGCGATGGCTGGTTCGCAGCCCGCGCTCAATCCACTGAGCTACACCAGCCAGGGCCCTTAAATGGCATTTATTTTCTATGGGCCCCCAAATGTATACATTTTCATAAAAAATCATATTTTTCTGATTTTGACCACTTTTGCCACCAGTAATTTCAAGTTCCCAGTAATGCTTCTCCTGGACCACTTCAATAGGCCTCTGGTCTCCCTGCTTCATCTTTTTCTCTCTTTCATATTTCTCCACTGTCGTGAGAATTACCCATTAAACATAAAAATCAGACCCTCTTGCTTCCTCAGTCAAAACCCTAGAATGACCTTCTGCCACATCTACAACAAAATGCAACTCCTTAGCATGGTGTTTCTAAGAGCGCCTTCGAACAGTTCTCTGATGCACTCAGGTCTAGTCGTGCTGAATGTCTTGCTATTGCTAGAATGACCTTAGGTTATTTCCGCTCAGGGCCTTGAAACATGCTCTTTTAGACATCCTCGAGGCTTATTTAATGCATGGCTTTTATATCTTTGTTAGATCTCTGCTAAAATATAACTACAGGGAAGAATTACCTGGCTGTCCTAGAGCAGGCAGCTGCACATCCTATTCCTTCCCCCACTTTATTTCTCTTCATGACACTTATACTTACTGAAAGTTATGTTGTATGACTACTTGGATAATTTTATTGATTATACTTCCTATAGAATGCAGACTGTAAAAGGCAGACAGCTATGTTTTTTTTTTCATTTGCAGTTTTATCTGCAACAATAGAGTGTCATTAAGTGGGCATATAATAAATATTTGTTTAATGTATGAATTTAAAGATGGGTTGTTTAAATCAAAAACTCTTGTGCAAGTTATCTTTAAAATAAAACACATTGATTTTAATCTTAATCTAAATAAAATGTAAGTCAATTGAAATTTAAAAAGCTGCTAAAATAAGCTATAATTCTTTGTCAAAGGAGATATTATTTTCAAGATCCTCTATGGTTTAAAAAATATAAAGGTTTTAGTTATTTTTTAAAAATCTCAATAATTCTATCAAGCAATATCCACTGATTTTAAGATAAAATATGATATGATCACTACACTTAACTGTATTTCCAATTAATCTTCTTCCTATTAATAACTTATTTTGATTACTTTTACAAAATTAATTTTTAAAAATATGGCATTCCTTTATATATAAACTGATTATAGATGTTTAAACTTTGCTTATAAGTGAATAGACTTATCTTCTAAATCATGATATTTTTCTTTCTAAATGTTTATTTATTTTTATTATGTTGATGGATTTTGATTATCTAAGTTTTTGCATTGTTTTTTATGAATGTCCTGTTGATGCTCTATATTCCCTAAACTACAGTTGGCTTGAACATACTGCCTCTATAATTGCAAGTCACCTGTGTAGAAAAGTATTAGATTTTATTTTACTTCTTCTGGAACTATCTATTACTATTCAACCATCTTCTGGCTTGTGTTGTTATAAACTACGAGGACTATTTAAATTTTCCCCCTGTATTACACTTGATTGTCTCAGTTTTGACATTACTAATATTTGCCAATATTTGGTTCTTCTTATCTTTTGGGAACACAGATGACTATATTTCCCAACTTATTTGCCAAAAAGGAATACCATATGAGTAGGTCTAGGCAATGGTGTGACAAATAAAACTTTTAGGCCAAAAGAGTAGATTTTCATCCATATTCTTTAGTACCATGACAACAAGTAGCTGCTATATTCCAACTGGAGCTACTGGATTATGAATCAGAGCCCACTGTCATCCTATAGTTTGAATCACATAAAATTGCCTATGTTTGATCATTTGGCCCAGTAAATGGCATCAATCCTACATATTTCAACCCAATGAAAAGAATATGTAGCATAAATTACCAGCAGACTTTTGTTAGATTATAGGTTTAAAGTTTGGGGGTTTTTATCACTAGTATAAATCTAGTTCTTACATATTTTTTCCTGAGATGTCTCTTTAAATTTTAAGAATCAGGTCTCTATTTCTGAAAAGACGTTTCCTCTTTTCTTTGAAAAGTGTTCTTTTGCATTTGAATGGCATACTTCTTTTGGATTATCATCCCTACCCAAACAAACACCTCAAGATATAGCTGTCTATATTTTTAAAGACAAGTGGCTTTTGAGGATATGTTGTCAATATAAGCACTTGATGAGTTTAAAATCCAATCCCTAGGAATGAGTAACACTGATAAATCTTCTCTATAAGACTTATTGTATATGTGTCCGCAAACTAATAAAGTAAATTACTCTTTGTGACAGATTATCATTTCTAAGTCCTTCCAGGGCAAAAAAAAAGAACGTTAATGCATTATATTTGGTAGTAAATGGACCAGATTAATTACCAAAAATTACATGAATTAAAAAATTAATAAACAATTTTACCATTCAATTATTCAAAGAAGTCAAGTCATGTAAACAATCACTGATTTTATGTGTAAACACTTTCTACAAACATCACCTTTATTGATGGTGGAATTTTCAAGAAGTAACTAAAGTATATCAATATGTTGACAAAGCTAAAACTAATGAGAATTCAGTGAAAACATCTTTGTTTCCAAAGTGTATATGTTTGTTAAGTGTGTTGCTTTATTCAAGACTCAAGATTATTTTCAAATAACCTAATGAGTGAGACATGGTGCTTCAGATTAATTTTTGAATAGGTTTTCCACCCACAGTTACTGAGGAAGAGAGTGAAAATAAAGTGAGCAGGTAGATAACATATTGAACTTTCACTATATATCAGCAGCCATTATACATAGGTAAATCTTTTTTATTCAGGATAAATATAAAAGATGATAAAAATAAAATAAACAGATTTTCTTGAGGTTCTGTCAGTGGATGCCACAGAGGGGCATTTTTACTACAAATGCTATGATGCTTGCTTACCACAGAAAAGTGTTGCTTCAAGTAGTGGGTAGAGCATCAAACAATACTAACCTCCCTGACAAACTTCGTAGAATACCATTTCTTACAATTGTCTTCATGATGTGTAATTATAACCAACACTATCTGCATACACCAAATATACCTAAATCACTGATCGTGCACTCCTCTCTCAGCCACATAACAGGTATTTAAATTGCTGCTTCTTTTTTTTTTTTGAGACAAAAGACAAAACACAAAATCTTTTTAAAAATAACAAAAAAGTTTACATTTCCCTTTGGTTCTTATAAATTAGTACTGTTAGTATTATGTCCTTTTTAATTAATGATTGACGACATATTCTGAAATAACTGTTCCCCAAGGATTTCAAATATGTAATTTTAGTACTAAAATAATTTTTTCAAGATCATTTTATGTGAAAAATAGTCCCAGGAATACTAGCTAGCATATTTGTGCCTGAGTTTACTGTGATATTTTCTAAGGCAGGCACTTCTGTAGAAGCTTTGTGCTTCTAGATCATAATTTGAAACCAACCACTAGGCCATAGTGAAAACAAAATTAGTTCCAAAGGGAATGTTGTATTAATTCATTGATCAAATATTTTAAGCAATTACATGTACAGCAATTAATTAAAAGAATAATATGCTTGGCAAAAAAAGATAAGGCTTCTGCAAACATGGGGTTTAAGTCTTGTTGAAAGAAATATATGATAATAAACAAAAAACAATATATTATTACAAGTAAGGAAAGTGCTATTAAGGATAATTGTATTGTTTTATAAAAGAATGAAACAGGGAAATTTGAACAACCCATGAATATCAGAAAAGGCTTTGCTGAAGAAGCTCGTGTTTACAAAGATCTGAATAGGTTAAAAGTTTAAAAGATCTTCCAAATCACTTTACTTAGGGTGAGACAAAAAAAGGGAAGAGACTGAATGAGGATCAAAAGGGACTAATTAGGAAGCTATTTCAGTAAAATCCGTAAAAAAAAATAGGAACTGAGTAGTGGTGATGAACCTAGAGAAAAGCAGATGGATGTTTGAAAGCTACTTAGAAAGTGAAATGAATGCTACATATTAAAAGATTGGTGATGAGAGATTCAGAAATTTGAACATACTAATATGTAGGACACATTCTTGAACCAGCAGGATGCAAAATATCTCAAATTAATTGCAAATTTATAAACAATATACACTAGAGAGTTAGAAATTAAATATAGTCTTATTAACAAATATTGGGTCAAAGATCAGGAGAATATTATTACAAAGTTCTTACACAAGTAATTTTTTAATTAAAAGCAATCAAGAGGTGATTTGGCAAAATGATACTAAACTGCATATAGAATTCTAAAGCTTCAGGAATCACTATACAAAACCTTAAAAAGATAAAAAATTGCTGTAACATGACATGCTAGATATTTTTCAATGTATTTTTTGAAGTGTGCTATTATACACTAATAAAAAGATATACCAAGAAATTTAAATTGCTCCCTGAAAAATGGAAGCATTTTAGGGAAATGTCATATTTTAAAGGGCCATCACTAAGGGAACAGACACATATTAAAATCTAAATGATTTAGGGACAAGTCATTATGAATATGATATAACAAGTTTCAAAATAAATTTTAGATAGGTTTTAGAATAATTAATTGATGTTCCTCTTCATACTTTTTATATTCCTCAGTAATTTAATATTTGTTTTATAACATTTTATTTGATAGCCTTTAAAAGGCTGTCATAAGGCTGTTAGTGTACATAAATTCTGCTGTTCTATATCCACATCCTAAAATACCTATGGTACAGCTTAATCTGAAATTCCCACAGCAAAATACTGTTTCTTAAACTGAAATTTAGGCATATAAAAGCTTGTTTTATTTTTCTTTATAGTTTGACATGTATTATAAATAATTTCTGTATTTAATATATGTTATTATATATATATATACATCTTTAAAAGAGAAGAAAAAGATAATGCAATTTGAAAAATCACAGTAAGAGAAGAAATAAAAAAGAAAACCCTAATTATCCAAAGCAATACAATAACACATAAAATATTTTTAAAAATATATCTGAGTGATCATGGTATCTCTTACAAATGATCAACTTCACTAATCATCAGAAATATGCAAACAAAAACCAAAGTGAGATATCACCTCACACCAGCCAGAATGGCTACCACCAATAAATCAATTAAGAAGTGCTGGTAAGGTTGTGGAGAAAAGGGAGACCTAGTGCACTGTTGGTGGGAATGTAGACTATTGCAGCTACTGTGAAAAACATATGGATTGTTCTCAAAAAATTAAAAATGGAACTGCGTTTTGATCCAACAATCCCACATCTGGGAATATATTCTAAGACTCCCAAAACATCAATTTGAGAAAAAATACACGTACCCCTATAGCAGTATTATTTACAATATCCAAGATCTGAAAACCACCCAAGTGCCCATCAGTAGATAAGCAGATAAAAAAAGCTGTGGTACCTTTACATAATGGAATAGTACACAGCTATAAAGAAGATGAAAGTCTTACTTTTGGCAATAGCATGGATGCACCAGGAGATTATTATGCTAAGTGAAATAAGCCAGGCAGAAAAAAAAATACCATATGATCTAATTTATACGTAGAATCTAATGAACAAAATAGAAATAGACAAGGAGGCATGGATACATGGAATAGACTGACAGCTGTCACAAGAAAGAGGAACAGAGGGGATTAGCTAACGAACATAGTATATGCATAAGTCATAGACATGGACAACAGTGTGGTGATGGCCAGAGGGAAGGGGGTTGGGAGTTAGGAGACAGGCAAAGTGGGGGTATAGGGCAATTCTGTCAAAAATTAAAAATTAAAAATATTAACCAAATAGTATGGAATTTATAACCTCTGTAGCAATAAAATGTATAACAATAGTACAAAGGAAAATAAGGAACAAATATATATTTTTCCCAAGTAGAATATATACACACACACACACACACATACATAAGGTCTGTCCAGAAAAATTCCAGCTATTGTTAATATAACAAAAAAAGTCTAGCTATTGTCAATATTGTTAATATTGTTAATATAATTAATGTAACCTGGCAGCCAAGGAGAGTGAACTGGAATGGCTGTGTATGAACAATGGTGACTTTGCTGTACTAGTCAGTGGGGGTGCTAGAGGCTGTTGAGAGAGCGTGTGTACTTTGTAGTTGTCACATTCAAAATGACTGAGCAAGTAGAGCAACAAATCTGCATCAAATTTTGTGTTAAGCTTGAACATTCCTCCACAGAAATTATTCAGATGATTCATAAGACTGCAGTTGTGGGCAACTGGTAATTGGAAGCTTATCCTAATAATGTACCAGCTCTTGCATCACAACTCATGCACAGTTTTTTGGCAAAACATCAAATCCCCCAGGAGACTCAACCCCCCTACAGGCCTGATTTGGGACCCCAGACTTCTGGCTCTTCTCAAAATTAAATCACCTTTGAAAGGGAAGAGATTTCAGACTGTTGATGAGATTCAGGAAAATATGATGGAGCAGCTTATGGTAACTGGGAGAACTCTGCAAGGTCCCAATATACCTACTTTGAAGTGGACTGAGGCATCATTGTCCTATGTAAAATATTTCTTGTACCTTTTTCAATAAATGTCTCTTTTATTCATAGTATATGGCTGGATACCTTCTGGACAGATTTCATATATCAGAGTATTAATGAGCAGAGATAAATGAATTGCCGAAATATTAAAAGTTCTTTAGGTACTATTTTTTATAATTTCATTATAAGTATTCATTACTTTTGTTATCAGAAGACAAATACACATATAAAGCTGATATTAATTTTCCTAGAATATCTTACAAATTTCAAGCAGAAAGACTTCAGAAGCCTCTCTTTTGCCTCTATTTAACATCTTAAAGCAGAAATTAGGTAATTTTTTGAAACAACTTTTTACAACCAATATTTTTTACTTATTTTGTATTCCTCTAAAATCTGACAAACTAAAGTACTCATATTAAATATCCACTGGTATTATACACACAATTTCCTACTAAAGGATTCTCAAACTGAAGGGCTGAAATGTAAAGACTTAAAGGAATTTTTATTTTTATACATAAAATATATATGTATATTTATATAAACATATATATATTTATACACCCTACATTTTACCCGCTAGAAACATGCCTAAAAGATAGAGAAGTAATTGAAATTCAAATGATTTGCTCCCTTTTGCTCCAGTTTACATTTATATAACGTATTGACCTGCTGTCACTTCCTGCTTTTTCAGTCCTGACAGATTTTCTGATTTGGGCACAAACTTTTATGTCATTTATTTTTATGTCCTGCTTATCAAATGGAAGGACAATGACTAGAAAGTTGAAGTTACTCTGAAAGGCTTAGAGACATGAAGAAAAGTTGTTTGAGGTGGAAGGTAGAATCACTACCTTTTTGACATTCCAAGTGTTGAGGATTCACAAGACTTTCTGTGTGTTGACATCTCATAGGCATTGTATAGGACAATTTCATGCTCTTTTATTTGCAAGATTTAAGGCAGACAACCTTTTCCCAAGAAGAAATAATAAGTTGAGAGTTGGTGGAGACATTTGCTGTTTTTGAATAATCTTTTTAGACCAGAGTTCTAGCAAAATACGAAAGTTACTTGAGAAAGTTTTTCACCATTTATTGTATTTAGGTAACCCCTGGCAGACATGATGATTTCAAAATATTATTTTCATATTGCTCTGTTTTAATACTATAGAATTTTCTTCATTTAGCAAATATAGTTTGAATATCAGATATACTGGTAACCAAAACATACCATTAGACAATATCGTGGATATTTTAAAAAACATGTACTTAATATGTTAATATACTTTCAATGATAAATTAGAACCACCTTGTGAAATAATTGTTAATTTAATCAGATCATTTGTGATAATCTATTGCAACCAATGATTCTTATTTGATGAATAATAGTCCAGTTACACGCAGGCTTTTGAAAATGCAAACTCACATTGATGTCCTAAAGCCCTATGGTGAATTATTGTAAAATCTAGTTTGTATATTTGTAATTGTTTTTCTTATTATAAGATTTTTTTCTTTGCACTGAATTTACCAAGTTGAAAATCATTACCACATGGTGAAATTTTTCTCATAATCATTTAAAATATGCTATGTACCAAATTAAAAAAAACTCTTAAAAACTATATGCATGTATTTAAATATTTACTCACATAATACATAACTCATATTTAAACATTTACTTACTACATAACATTTTCTCTATATGAGGTGAATGCAACTTAAACCTAGGACATCCTTGCCATTCACAAAAAAAAATTTCTTTGTACTGGGGAGACAGTCATAAAAAATGTGACACAGGCATCTCAGTCTCTTGCAACAGACTTTGTGCTTTCTCCTCACCAGGTCAGCATGCTGGCTGAACTGTTTTTCCTGTAAGAACGTCTCTCCAGATCATTGTGAGGATATAAAAAGCAAACAGGACTTGCTGTTGTACACACAAGAGGCAGCAATGTGACATGAGTCTTGCTGTCATGAGCACAAAGAAAATACACGATGGATCTAGCATTGAGGGAGGAGTAGGGGCCACCTGGGAAATGAAAGGGCTGGATTGATGTTTTGCAAACTAAAAACTGCAAGGAACTCTGAAAGTTTCAACAAGGAAATAGTAAGATTGGATTAGTTATGATATAATACAATCAGATCTAATAGAAAGTTTCCATAGTTAGCAAAAAAAGTGACCATTTTAAAATATGCAAATAGATGGTGTATATATATAATAACCACAAAAACATGTAAAATACTAAGTGATTTATAGTGCTCATTGTTATTTATAGTGGGCATCAAAACATTTTACATTGGATTTTAAAGAATACCTTGTATGTTACTTATGAAATACCTCTGCAAAACCACATAGAAAAGCAGCAGGCTAAAATAAGCTTTATTCCAGTCTTTCAGAAGTGAACTACCAAGTGAGAAGAAATGGCATAAGTGTGATAGTAGTAAATGGAAGCACATACGAAGCCTGTGTCCCTGGTAATATTGTCATCAACTCCCGGTCAGTAATGTCGTTTGTTCTTCTTTTACTAAGTCATTTTAAATTTGAAGTAGATTTTGTTCACATTATTAGATAGCAGATTTTAAAGTTGATTAATATTTAATAGCAGAATAAAATCATTAAAATGCTTAGTTACAGGCAATCTTTCCTTATTGATATTTAATATAAATCAGAGTATGCAATTAGTATTCTATCAAGTTATTTTATGATGGAGATTAATTCTTAGAAAAAAAGAGAAACACATTTTCTAATTTTAATTTACAGATTTAAAAAATCTCATTTAAAAAGGAAATTTATAGGAGTAACTTGTGAATTACTTATTTATATATTATTCATTTTTAGAATAACTTATGAGCACATAGTAGGTACCAGATTTTACGTTAAACATTAGAGACAGAAAGGTGAAGAAGATATTATCCCTAGGTAGCTTATGTTCATTAAGAGAGAAGAGATTTGTTGAAGATGCAGTGAGAATACAAACAAAAAAAAATTTAAAAAGCTGATTACTTGGTTAAAAATGGGAGGGTGGCAGGAAATGCTGCAGAGAGATGATCATACTTGAATGGAACCCTAGAAATCCTTAGAAAGTTTGCCAAATAAATCTTAAGCTGAGCAACAAAATGTACCTGAACTATTATAGACTATACATGGTGTACATGGTGACTTAATATAAAGGATAATTCCTCTCTGTGGAAGTCCACAGCACAAATCCAAAAGGTAACCTTTCCCTTACAAACCTACAGCTAAACAAGATGTTCTTGTAAGTGGGGAGGAGACACGCCATCAGCGCATCTTAGGTGTCAAAATAACCTGAATAGTCATGTTCCCAACCCTCAGCTGGTGAAGAAATATGCAAATGAAGTGAATTTTTATTGGATACAGATGATTTCCTAGCTTTTTACATAAATAATCCATTTAATTTTGTGGACATGTAATGGTTAATACTAAATTCTATTACAAAATTCTGGTATAAAACTTGCCTAATTGTTTCAAAGTCTACACTATGCAATCAACCTAAAGTCATAATAAATGTGTAAAAATTTCCATTGCTGAGGAACATATATTTGAAAACAGATACTAATTGTTAAAATTTTTACGTATTGTTTATGTGCTGAAATTTTCCAAGATTTCAGTATAATAACAATAATGTTAAAATCCTCATCAAATAAATAACCATAAAGGAAATATATGATAATAAAATTTAATTTTCTAAAAGTCCACCCCTTTATCTCTCCCTCTCTCCACATATACACAAACACACACACACAATGAGGAACACTGTAGGTAAAATACATTTATTCCTGTTTATAATGGTAGATACAAAGTAAATTTAGACAAAAGTCATCAAAGTAATACTCATCATGGAGTTTATTTATTGCACACAAATATTTGAAGTTCTCCCTAATAACATACTAAGAAATTTAACTTTCTCAATAGTATTTTTAATCCTGACAGGGATTTTAGAGATATAAATATTGTGTTATCATCCTATAGAAAGTATCACTCTTCTCAATTTGGTGGGTTTCTTTTTCATTGTAGAATATTAATAGAAAAACAGGCTGTAGATAGTCAATTTTCAATGTTCTAAATAAGAAAAATGTCCCATTATATCATATGCAGTGCTTTGATCTTATTGAATTACAGAGGATATCTAAAACATGACTAGTTCTGTCTCTTGCAGTCTGTCATGACAGATGCACTATTGTAGCACCGTGCCTGATATGTAAATAGGTGTTTGACCTCTGTTTGTAGAATAATAGATCTACTCTACATATGGTGAAATGAACCAGAGATTCACAGACAGTGCAGGAAAACTGATGCTATGCACACCTAGCCGTCAGAAGGACATGGAGAACAGAGAAGCACAGGTTAGTAAATCACTGGGTAAAGCATGCTTTGTCAAATACCCATAGTGGACTTATTGATACTGATGAGATAGTTAATAATCAGTGCTTTTTTGAAGCTTCTGCCATCTTTGAAAATTTCTCCTATTGCTAGTGAATCTATGTTTCAGATTGGACAGTTTATTTTTTCCTCTTGGGGATGCCTGGGGAAATGCTTGCTATCACCAATGAGATGTGATCAAGATTTTGGAAGATATGTCAGGGGATTAAATAATCTAATAAAAGAGTGATATACATTTCCATTAATTGACTCTGTTTATTTCCTGTTTAATAGAACTGAAATTCTTACACATCCAAAATAGAGCATTATGATATATTTATTATTTTGTATACATTATCTGATGTCTGGCATATTTCATGTTTTGTTGTAGTTCCTAATGCTACTTCAGGTTACTGTGAACTCATGAGAGGAGGTGAGGTTGGCCACCAAGACATCTTTTGCATGCTCACTTGAATCCCCTCCTGCTCTAAGTTCAAGGCAAACATTGTGTTGAGCACTATGGGTATGTAGATGACATAAGCTCTTTGAGAAAGTAATTTCGCATAATATAGAAAAAGCAACTGAGTTGACTTTGTCAAATGTGAGAAAGACAAATCACTCATTCCAATCTAATTTTTATCATGGCACAATCAGATTTGTAAGTAATACTTGAAGTAGTATTTCAGGAACTGTTGTTATCGAACTTCAATAAAAGGGGGGAAAAGGAAATAGCCTATTGTTTATAAAACATCCCATTGGATAATAAAATATTAATAAAATAAAGGGCATGTAAAGCATAAATAATGCTATTTAAGTAGAGAGAATAAAATCATCATACAATTGGTCCCGGCTGGGTATCTCACTGGGTACTCAGTTAATTAGAGCATTGTCCTTGTGTGCCAAGGTTGTGGGTTTGATTCCTAGTCATGGCACATACAAGAATCAAGTCGATGTCTCTCTCTTTGACTCCATCTCTAAAATCAAAAAAATTTTCTTTAAAAAAGAAATCATCATTCAATCAGATATAACAAATCTTGCTGGGGGATGAAAGTGCTGTTCCACTTAGATTTTTGGCATCCTCTTTGATTCATTTTTTAAAAATAGATATGTATTTGACATAATTCATTGCCACTTTTCTCACTTGAGTTCTATGATGCATATTATGCATATAAACCTAGGTCATGCATATAAATTGTGCTTCTATAATATTATACTTTCTGAATCTCCAGTGAATATATAATACTTACTGAATTCTAATGATATAGTATCACCCAACAATCACATTCATAATAAAGTTCTTACATACTGATTCCCTTTATCACATGTAGGACATAATGCAAGTATTAGGTATGCTGGACTCTGACAGATTACACTAGTTAAATTCAAGGAAAGAAAAACAAAGCAAAGTAACTGGAAAAGTTTACTTACAAAACTGTGTGTTAGTTAAATCTCCTTTTACATCCAGGGACTAGATTTCAAGAATCAATAGCTCTACTCTCATTGTGTATTTTTTTACTCCAAAACAGTGAAAGGAATTTGATATTTATGACAAGAAAACTACTGTTTTATATCAGTGTCAACTAGAAGAACATGAAGTAAATAGGTACTTCATGCATACATTTTACATACATAATTTATGTATAAAATAATCCTGGAACCACAATTCTAACCAGCATTTACTCAAAGGAATAATTCCTTAGAACAGAAAATGATGTGTATTATGTATATTTTGGTCAATAATTTAATATGTGAACAATTTTTATGGGTAAGAATAAATTAGACTTAAATTTTTAAAAACTTTTCTTTTTTCTGTTTATCTTCCTTTTTAGGTCTCTCCCAGATATTAAGTTAGTAATATCCCCAAAGGATATAGTAAAAATTATCATTATGCATGTTATACCATATTTTAAAATGTTATTCAATAGAACAATACAATTATAGACTTTTTACCTTTGACAAATGAGCAAAGAAAATACAATGGGACAAAGATAGTCTTTTCATAAAATAGTGATAAAACTGATCATTCACACACAAAAAAGAGAATGTGGACATAGACTTTAGGTCCTTCACAAAAATGAACCCCAAATAGATTATGGGCCTAAGTGTAAATGCAAAATTATAAAACTCCTAGAAGATAACATAGAAGAAAATCTATACAACCTTGGGTTTGGCTGTGACTTTTTAAATACAACACTAAAGACACAATCAAGGCAATCAAGAGAAAGAAGAAACAAGCCACAGACCAAGAGACAGTATTTGTAAAACATGTATCTGACAAAGGACTCTTATCCAAAATATACAAAGAGCTCTTAAAACCACCTGTTAAAATGGGCAAAAGATCTGAAGATACCTCACCAAAAATATATACAGATCTCAAATAACCATGAAAAGGATGCTCAAGTTCATATGGCATCAGTGAAATGATAATTAAAACAACAATAAAATATCACTAGCATATCATTAAAATAGTTAAAATCCAAAATACTGACACCATCAAATGCTGGCAAGAATGTAGAGCAACAGGAACACCCATTCATTGCTGATTGGTATATAACATGGTACAGTCACTTTGGAAGACAGTTTGGCAATTTCTTATAGAACTAAACATAGGCTTATCATACAATTCAGTAATTGCACTCTTTAGTATTTACCCAAGAGCTGAAAACTAATGTCTACACAGAAATCTGCACACAGATGATTATAGCAGCTTTCTTTTTATATTTGCCAAAAATTTAGAAGTAACCAGTATGTACTTTAGTAGGTGAATGGATAAATAAACTGTGTACATCCAGACAATGGAATATTAGTGTGCACTAGTGGTGGTTGATTGTGAAATGTATTATTTATTTGTATACTTCTTTTAAATATCACAAATATATAATGATGTACTTAAACATGTCTTCCTTACACCACCTACTTTAGACATTTTTTGTAAATGTTTCTCTACTTAAGATGAAAATCACAGAACAGCTACTTTTTCCTACAAACTCCTCCTACATTTATCCTCACTACATTTGTTGCCTGTCTTCCGGCTTTCTCTACAGTTCATCCCCAAATTCTAAAAAATATTATATACATGTGTAATGTATTATATAAATTGCTGTAATATATTACTAAACATTATATAAACATAATATTATTGAAATATAATGTATGTTAAATATAGCATGCAATTTTATTATAATTATATACTATATTAACTTATATATCAACTATTGTGTTAATTTTTAACAGCAAACCTAACTGGTACATTAGAATTACTTTCATTCTCTCTAAACCTACCATCACAGCATTTTTGCCATTTAAAGAAAATGTTTCTGATATCCAAACAGTATATTTTTGTCTTGCTTTCTATCATTCATTTAAATTCAAATCATATTTAATATTTTAATATAGATGATAATGTTCATGTAAATATTTTGTTTCTTGCACTTTTAATAACCATTCTTATCTATTTACAAAAGAATATGAAAATGTTCCACATGCACACTATATCTACCCTATCCTGAATTTCATGTATGTCTCCAGTCCAGTTCCCAGAACTTCATTCCTAGACCCTCAAACTCCTGCTCTACTGAGCCCTATTTTCATTTGGGACATGCAGCAGCACAGCTGTCACCCTAAAATTGTATTTCACCAACTGCTGTTTCACTTTTTCCTGAATTCTAAGTAATTTTTTTCTGTTTTTTTTTTACTTTATTTTTATTTTTGACACTATTACAAATGTCCCCACATCCCCTACTTTTCTGCCCTGCCCCCCTATCCACTGGCCATCACCACACCATTGCCTGTGCCTATGGGTTATTTCTTTTATATTTTTCCCCTTTGCTCTGAAAAAGTAACTTAAAAATCTTCTAGTTCCCTTTTCTTCTAAATTGTATTTGTTTTGTTGATATTGTATATTATCTCAAATTATATTTCTCCTCTTATGAAATTAACTGATTTTTTAGTTTAAAAAATTTTTTTCTCTTAGGCTGCTGGTTTTGATTGAGTATTCACAGCAAGAATGAAGGGCCCGGTTGATGTGCTTCCTGCTACATTACTGTGTAGGTACTGACCAGGTAAAGAGCACATAATTCAGAGGTGTTAACTCAGATACTAGGACCCAACAGCATACTAAACTTCTTTAGAGAAAATCCCTATAGTTTTTGACTAGGGACTAAAAAATGCTTCCTATGCTCTCATATTAAGGAAGGTAGGTAGGATGATTGAATTGTCTAGTTGTTTCATAGTTAAATACAGAACCAGACATTCTTTTATAGACTTCTTCTGACCTAACCATTTTTCACATAAGCTATGTGTATCCTGGAGAGCAGCTTACTTTATTCATTTCATCCATCACTTTACTTTACATACTCTGTTTTTCAGAAATTTATTGAGCTCTCATCTGCTAGTGATCACATCATATGCTTTCTGTTTGGCTCGATGGGGTTACTTCTTTTGTAGTTTTCACTGAATGAAAATGGGCATTCAGAAGGCAGAGAAAAAAATGTCCACCTTCCAGCCATGATTAAATAGAAAAATTTAAAGTTATCTTTTACATTCCTACTATAATCAACATTTATACCAATATATGTATAAATTTTCCAATACAAAAAAGAAAATTGTTCTCCTTAAATACACATGTCCCCTATAAATTATTCACATTACATACATTATTTTAAAGTGTTTTTTGAAATTAATATGCATTACTTTTAAATAGGAAGAGATGAGTAAAGGTTCTATTAGTGAAAAAGCAGCACTTCTGAAATGTTGTATTTAATCTGTGTATTTTTGTGCAAGATAATGAAACATACCCAGTTAAAAAAAAACTATTTTGAATTATTGACAAAATGGCAGAGGAAAAACTGAAAGCTACACTAACCTCCTCTCAGGATCAATCAGGAATTGCAACTAAATTTTTGTGAAATCAACTTTAGAGAAGCCTCATGACCACGGACAGACAGAAGAAACTACTTCACCATAGCATGACTGGTAGGGAGCGCAGAGGAGATGTGAGAGGGCTGGCTGAACTCCCACCAGACACAACTGAAGTAACAGGGATATTTCAGCATCCAGGGAGTTCTCCCTAAGAAGTGTGTGGCCTAACCCTTAAGCTGGACTCCCAGCCTATAGCACCAGAGCAGGAAAGAAACCCAGATAACATCCAGCTATGAAGAGCAGCAAGATCTCTGTCTGCCAGGAAAAGATGGCTGGAGACGCAGAGGGCCTATTAAGAGCCAAAGCACAAAATTTTGATTGCAATCACTTACCCTGGATGCCAGCAAAGGGAGGACAGAGTACACTAGAGACACTTGAGGAGAGTCTGGGGTTGGTGGCTCTGAGGAGAGAACTGAAAGAACAGCTATGAGGATCCCTGTGCTAAGTCATTTCCCACAGGCAGAAGCCATCTCTCTCAGGCAGAGCACACTTCTTTGATTGGCATCAACCTGAGGGAAATCAACAGCCACACCTACAAGAATTACTCCTTGCCACCCTTTGATGCTTAAACCTTGCTGCTAATTACAGATTGATTAGATTAACAACTGGTCAGTTGTTAGCAGCTGATTAGCTTAACATTTATGGTGGAAAATACAAACAGCCAACATGGGAAGACAAAGAAACAGACCACAAATGAAAGAAAAAGAGAATTTTCCAGAAGAACTAGATACAATGAAGGCAAGCAATTTATCATGTAGAGGGTTTAGAGTAAGGACTATAAGAATATTCAATAGCATGAAAAAAGACCTAGAACCCATTAAAAAAGAAGTCAGGAATAAAGAATGCAATACCTGAAATTAATAATAGATTAGAGGAAATAAACAGTAGGTTAGATGAAGCAGAGGATCAAATTAGTGTTTGGGAAGATATGAGAGAAAAAAACAGCAGAGCAGCAAAAATGAAAAAGAATTTTGAAAAATGAGGAGAGCTTAAAAAACATCTTGGACAATATGAAGCATAACACATTCCACCTCATGGGAATACCAGAAGGAGAAAAGGATGAGCAAGAGGCTGAGAACCTATTTGAAGAGATAATGCATGAAAACTTCCCTAATCTGATAAAGAAAAAAGTCACACAAGTCCAGGAAGCTCATGGAGTCCCAAGCAAGTTGGACCCAAAGAGGCCTACAGTGAGATACATCATGACTAAAATAACAAGGCTTAAGGACAAGTAGAGAATCCTAAAAGCCAGAAGAGAAAAGCAGGTAGTTACTTATAAGGCAGCACCAAATAGACTGGCATATGATTACTCATCAGAAACAGTTCAGGCCAGAGAGTGACATGAAATATTCAAAATGATGAAAAGGAAGGACCTACAACCAAGGCTACATTACCCAACAAGGCTATCATTTAAAACTGAAGAATAAATAGGGAGCTTCCCAGACAAGAAAAAGCTAAAGCAGTTTGTTAATACGAAACCATTACAGCAACAAATGTAAAAGGGCTTGCTATAAAAAGAAGAAAAAGAGAAAGGGGAAAATAAAAACAAACAGAGAAAAACAGTCTAACAATAAAATGGCACTAAATATACATCTATCAATAATCACCTTAAATGTAAATGGCTTAAATGCTCCAACCAAAAGACACAGGGTACCTGAATGGATAAGAAAATAAGACTCATAAATGTCATGTCTCAAAGAGACCCATCTCAGATCAAAAGATACACTCAGATTAAAAGTAAAGGGATGGAAAAAAATATTTCATGCAAATGGAAAAGAAAATGCTAGAGTAGCAGTACATATATCCAGCAAAATAGACTTTAAAACCAAGGTTATAGTAAGAGATAAAGAAGAACACTACATAATGATAAAGGGAATAATCAAACAAGAGGATATAACATTAGTAAACAGGTGCACACCCAACATATGTGCACCTAAATATGTAAAGCAAATCTTGATGCACTTAAAAGGAGAGATCAATAGAAATATAGTCATAGTTGGGGATTTTAACACCCCACTGACTTCAATGGATAGAACTAACAGACAGAAAATCAACAAGGAAGGAGCAGCCTTAAATGACATACTAAATCAAATGGATTTAATTGATATATTCAAAGTATTTCATCCCCAAACAGCAGAATATACACACTTTTCAAGAGCACATGGAACATTTCCTAGGATAGACCACATGCTCTGAAACAAAACAATAAATTTAACAAGACCGAAATGCTATCAACCATCTTCTCTGACCACAATGCTATGAAACTAGAAATCAATCACAAGATTAACACTGGAAAACATGCAAAGACATAGCGGTTAAATAACATGTTATTAAACAATTAAGGGTCAACAATGAGATCAAGGGAGAAATCAAAAGATACCTTGAAAGAAATTAAAATTAAGACACAACAATTTAAAATCTGTAGGACACTGGGAAAGCAATCCTAAGAGGGAAATTCATAGCATTACAGGCCTATCTAAAAAAAAAAAAAAAAAGTTAAAAAAAATCTAACTTCACATATAAGAAACTTGAAAAGGAACAACAAACAAAGCCCAAAGTGAGTAGAAAGAAAGAAATAATTAAGATCAGAGCAGAAATAAATGAAATAGAGTCTAAAAAAATACAAAAGATCAATGAATCCAAGAGCTGATTCTTTGAAAAGATAAACAAGATTGACAATCTTTAACTAGACTCATCAAGAAAAAAAGAGAAAAGACCCAAATATATAAAATCAGAAATGAAAGAGGAGAAATAATAATAAACACCAAAGAAATACAAAGGATTGTAAGAAGATATTATGAAGAATTATATGCCAACAAACTGGACAAACTGGACAAAATGGATAAACTCCTAGAGACATACAATCTTCCAGAAATAAATCAGGAAGAATCAGAAAATCTGAATAGACAGGTTACACCTAGTGAAACTGAAGCAGTAATAAAAAAGTCTACCAATAAACAAAACATAGGTGAGATGGCTTCACAGGTGAATTTTGCCAAATATTCTGAGAAGAATTAATACTCTCCTTTTCAAAATATTTCATAAAATTCAAGAGGAAGAAATGCTCCCAAACTCATTTCATGAGGCCATAACTATCCTAATTCCAAAACCAGATAAGGACACTACAAAGAAAGAAAATTATAGGCCAATATCACTGATGAACATAGATGCTAAAATCCTCAACAAGATACTAACAAGCCAAATAGAGCAATGTATCAAAAAGGCTATACACAATGATCAACTGGGATTTATTCTGGGAACACAAGAATGGTATAACATATGCAAATCAATAAGTGAGATTTAACACATAAAATAAAGGATAAAAACCACATGATTATATCAACAGATGCAAAAAAAAGCTTTTGAAAAAAACTAGCATCATTTATGATAAAAACTCTCAGCTAAGAAGAAATAGAGGGAACATACCTAAACATAATAAAGGATATATATGACAAACACATTGCCAACTTCATACTCAAGGGGCAAAAACTATAAGCATTCCCCTTAAGATCAGGAACAAGACAGGGGTGTCTGCTTTCACCTCTCTTATTCCACATAGTACTAGAAGTCCTAGCCACAGCAATCAGAGAAGATGAAGAAATAAAAAGCATACAAAATGAAAAGGAAGAAGTAAAACTGTCTTTATTTGCAGATAACCTGATACTGTACTTAGAAACACTAAAGATCCCACACACACACACAAAAAAAAACTACTGAAACTGATAAACAAATTCATCAAAGTAGCAGGATACAAAATTAATATTTAGAAATCAGTTGCATTTTTATATGCCAATAATGAACTAACAGAAAGGGACATTAAGAAAACAATTCCATTCACAATTTCTTAAAAAAGAATAAAATACCTAGGAATAAATGTAACCAAGGATGTAAAAACCTACACTCAGAAAATTGTAAGACACTGAAGAAAGAAATTGAAAAGATGCAAATAAGTGAAAGCACATAATGATGTTCATGGATAGGAAGAAATAACATCATTAAAATGTCCTTTCTACCCAAAGCAAACTATAGATTCAACACAATTGCTATCAAGTTTCCAATGACATATTTCACAGAACTAGAACAAATATTTCAATAATTTATATGGAACTAAAATAGGCCCCCATAGCAACAACCATCCTGAGAAAGAGGAACAAAGTTGGAGTAATCACTCTTCCTAATATCAAAGTATACTACATGGCCATAGTATTCAAAACAGTATGATACTGGCATAGAAACAGACACATAGATCAATGGAATAGAATAGAGAGCCCAGAAATAATTGCACATCTTTATAGTCAATTAACACTCTGTATAGGAAGAAAGCACATACAATGGGCTAAAAATAGTTTATTCAATAAATTGTGTTGGGAAAATTGGACAGATATGGGCAGAAAAATGAAACTAGATCATCTTCTTATAGCACACACAAGAATAAATTCAAAATGGGTCAAAGACCTAAATATAGCCCCCACACTATCAAAATCCTAGAAGAAAACTTTTACATCAAAATCTCAGACATTGCTTGTTCAAATTTTTTATTGGTTATAGCTGCCCAGGCAAGGGAAACAAAAGAAAAAATAAATAAATTGGACTTCATCAAACTAAAAAGTTTTTGCACAACAAAGGAAATCATCAACAAAATAAATAGACAGCCCACAGAACTGGGAGAACATATTCACTGGTACATCTGATAAGGGGTTAATTTCCAAAATTTATAAAGTATTTATAAGACTCAACACCATAAAAACAAACAACCCAATTAAAAAATGGGCAAAGGACATTAATAAACACTACTGCAAATACTACATACAGATGGCCAATAGACATATGAAAAGATACTCAAAGTCACTAATCATCAGGGAAATGCAAATAAAAAACACAATGAAATGTCATCCCACATGTATCAGAATGGCTATCATCAATAAGTTAACAAACAACAAGTGCTGGCAAGGATGCACTGTTGGTGAGAATGCAGACTGGTGCAGCCACTGTGGAAAGCAGTATGGAAATATTTCAAAAACTAATTTGAATTTCAATGCCTCTGGTTAAAAATGGATCTTCCTTTTGTCCCAGAAGTTATCCAAAGGCACACAAAATAATAATTCAAAAGAACATAAGCACCCCTATATTCATTGCAGCATTATTTACAATGACCAAGATATGGAAGCAGTTCAAGCATCCATCAATAGATGAGTAAATAAAACAACTATGGGGCATTTACACAATGGAAGTCTACTTAGTGGTAAAAAAATAAGAAAATTTTACCCTTTGCAACAGTGTGGATGGACTTTGAGAACATTATTCTAAGTGAAATAAGCCAGTCAGAGAAAGACAAATACCATGTGATTTCACTCATATATGGAATCTAATGAACAAACTGAACAAGAAAAACAGAGACAGACCTATAGATAGAGAATAGATGACAGCTAGTGACAGGGGACATTAAGGGGTGGAGGGATTGAGCAAAAAGGAAAAAGAACTCATGGACATGGACAACAGTGTGGTGATTGCTGGGGGGAGGTGGTATAAGGGAACTAAATGGTAATGGAAAAATATAATAAAAATGGAAAAAATTATTTCAAAATATTTCCCCCAGAAGAGTATTGGCTACCTCATGGCATACCATGAGTTTAGTACTTTTTACTTGTGTTCTTTACAACAAAATTCATAGATCAAGTTGATGGATCATCAAACATTAATTGGTTGTTATAAAAACATACTTAGCAGCTGCATTTATTTTATAAACAAAGGCAGGTCAAATATGTCATATGAAAAAGGATTTAAATTAGTTGTACACAGCCTATTATTGATTATTCAGATATGAAAACTATTTTTTGGTAATGAGTTTTTCATGTAACTAATCAAGTTTATTTTCTAAACTTGAAGAAACCATTAATTTGCCTTGTTAAAATAATCTTTTAATGGGCCTCTCAGAATTCCCTATATGGTTACTAATGACTTTGAATATAAAAGTTATCTTATGTTTCATCTATTCCTATGTTTATTTTCATGAATCATTATGAAATCATTGAAGCATTAGCATTTTTCTACAGAAATCAACAACTGAGCATATTTAAAGAACAATTTTTATAAAGCTGGAAATCCTTCTCAGAGAGGAATAAAATAGCAGCTTCTATTTTATATACAACAACTCTGTGGCAAGGAGAGATTGAAAATGGACCTTCCAAAAGTCACTTACATGTTAGGTATTCTCAATGCTCCAAAAATTCAGAACTCTAAGAAACTACACCTCTTTATTGGAAATTACATGTATTAAAGTCAGTTGTTAGTGTTGATTTTCCAATAGTAACATCTTCCCTGTGATACTACAGCACTAGGAAACTTGACCTGGCCAATTCTTGATAACCAGTTTCCTGCTCCATTACCTTGGCTGCATTGGCCTGACAATGATTTTTTTTTAAGCACAATAATGATAGTTTAATAAAAATGTATTTTTAATTACCATTGGTATGGCATTCAAGATTGAAACAGGTCATTTATCTAGGACCTGTTTCTTTATTGATAATAGTTCAGTTGCTATACCCAGCTATGTTCTTATCAAGAATTTATTAACTTTCCTTAATGTGACAAAATGTTTGATAACCTAGATTGCTTATATTTCAGATTTGTCTTTGTTTTGGATACAACTTCCATAACTTCATCAGCTTTCCAAAGGAGTTTTATCTCACATATTAAAAAATAGGGGGAATATATTGAAGAGGATATTTTTACTCCATTTTATGCTCCTGCCTCCTTTGTCAAATATTAATTGGCCGTAGAGACCATGGATTTATTTTTGGGCTCTCTGTTCTGTTCTGTTGATCTATGTGTCTGTTCTTGTGCCAGTACCAGACTGTTTTGATACAGTAGCCTTGTGACATAGTTTGTTATCAGGTATTGTGATCCCTCTTACTCCATTCCTCTTTCTCAAAATTGCTGAGGCTATGCAGGGTCATTTATGGTTCCATATAAATTTTTGAAATGTTTGTTCTATATCTGTTAAATATGTCATTGGTGTTTTAATAGGTATTGTGATGAATCTATAAAAATTACTTTGGGTAATATGGATATTTTGATGATGTTAATTCTTCTAACCCATGAACACAGTATATGCTCCCATTTATTTGTGTCTTCTTTAACTTTTTTCTCCAGTGTTGAGTAGTTTTCTGAGTATAGGTCTTTTACCTCCTTGGCTAGATTTAATCCTAGGTACTTTATTTTTCTTGTCTCAACCAACTACTTACACCATACACTAAAATAAACTCAAGATGTATAAAAGACTTAAATATAAGTTGTGACACCATAAAAGACCTAGAGGAAAACATAGGCAAGAAACTTTCAGATATTCCATGCAGCAATATTTTCACCTATTGCAAGGGACATAAAGGAAAGAATAAATAAGTGGGACCTCATCAAAATAAAAAACTTCTGCATGGCTAAAGAAAACATCAGCAAAATGAAAAGGGAACCAATGACATGGGAAAATATATTTGCCAATGATACCTCAGACAAGGGTTTGATCTCCAAAATATATAAAGAATTCACACAATTCCACTCCAGGAAGACAAACAACCCAATTAAAAATGGGCAAAGATCATTGAAATTAAAAACAAACTGACAGTAATCAGAGGGGAGGTGGGAGGAGATAATGGGAGGAAAAATTGGAAGGGTTTTCAGGAACTTCTATCAAGGACACATTGACAAAACCAAGATGGGGTGAGATCAGGGGTGGGAGATGGGGATGGCTGGGGTTGGGGGGAGTTGTGGGGGGAAAGTGGAGACAACTGTTCTTGAACAACAATAAAAAAACAATGAAAACAATAGACAGAAAAAATCCTCATAGACAAAGACAAATGTATGATGACCAAAAAAGAGAAGGGGTAGAGTAGGGAAAATATAATTATTGATAGAAAAATATTTGACTTTGGATAATGAAAACACAATAATATAGACCAATTATGTCTAAAAAAATTGTACACTTGAAAAAAAATGAGCAAAGGACTTGAACAGACACTTCTCCAAGGAGGACACACAGAGGGCCCAGAGACATATGAAAGGATGTTCAGCATCACTAGCCATCAGAGACATGAAAATTAAAACCAAAATGAGATACCACTTCATATTGGTCAGAAAGGCCATCATAAACAAATCAACAAACAAAGAGTGCTGGTGAAGTTGTAGAGAAAAGGGAACCCTACTACACTCTTGGTGGGAATGCAGACTGGTGCAGCCACTGTGAAAAACAGTATGGAATTTCCTCAGAAAACTAAAAATGGAACTTCCATTTTAGTTCCAAATGGGAACTTTGACCCAGCAATTCCACTGCTGGGATTATACCCTAAGAATCCTGAAACACCAATTCAAAAGAACCTATGCACTCCAATGTTCATAGCAGCACAATTTATGATAGCCAATTGCTTGGAACAACCTAAGTGCCCGTCAGTGAATGTGTGGATCAAAAAACTGTGCTTCATTTATACAGTGGAATTCTATGCAGCAGAAAGAAGGAAGGAGCTCTTACCCTTTGCAACAGCATGGGTCTGGAGAGCATTATGCTAAGTGAAATAAGTCAGTCAGTGAAAGACAAATACCATATGATCTCACCTATAAGTGGAATCTAATCAACAAAACAAACAAGCAAGGAAAATATAACCAGAGACATTGAAATAAAGAACAAACTGACAGTAACCAGAGGGAAGGGAGAAGGGGGAAAACAGAGGAAAGAAGGAAAAGGTTCATGAAGGAACATTTATAAAGGACGCATGGACAAAGCCAAAGGAGGGTAGGACTGAGGATGGGAGGTGGGTGTGGATGGGATGAGGGAGACTCATGGGAGGGAAAACGGAGACGACTATACTTGAACAACAATAAAAAAATAAAATAAAAAGTAGGAAGAATATGTAAGATAGAACCTCAAAAATTCCAATAATTATATAAGAACATTCACTCTAAAGAACCTGCAAAACTGCATAGCACAGTGAGAATTTTAGATCATAAAGGCTTTATTTGTATATTGTTGGTATTTTCATTAAATTTATTTTGGTATATATTGGTAGGAAGAGAAAGCTTTGAGAAAAAAATATTTTTTTTTCAAATTGTACTCAATTAACACAGAATATAATATTCAAATCATTTAGCAGATTTTTCTTGTAGTGCAAACTTTAATGTGCCATACCAAAAATTTTGTTTATGGCTCAAAATATAAAATTTGGTGGCATGTGTTCATTGCTTCTAATGCCTTTTACCAATAACCCAGAATCCATTCTAGGCACTGGAGATCTACTAATGTATGAGTCAGGCATAGCATCTCTTGTCATGGAACTTAACACCACGAGGCCATGTATTTTCACAGGTTGATGCTTTTCTTCACTGTGTGGTCTTTGTACAAGTAGAGTACTCTCATCTTCCTTGTATATACCTATTAAACACATGCTTTAGGACCCATTTTACCTTTATTTTTTCTATGAAATATCCCTGAGATAACTTCTCCTTAATTGTTAAATGCTCCTCAATGTAAATTTTATGAAACTAAGTATTTCAATTGATATGGAGTATAATATAGTAGTTTCAAGGGAAGGTCCAGGAAAAATAGTGTTCAGTTGAATAATTCCTTTGCCACTTACTTAGGCAATATTTTTTGACAGTTTCTTATACACAAACAGAAGAAAATGAGAATGAATACCTGTTTAATAAGATATTGTGAGGATAAACTGAGTTATTTAGTTTATCTAGTTTACAAACAAAGCATATAGGAATTACTACCACAAAGCACTGAAAAATGTTAGTTATGATTCTCTTTATTTTTATCCTTACTATTAATAATAATATTATCATTGTATCACATTATGAAATGCTTCTGTCTTGCAGGGAGAAGTATAGTTGTTAGAAAAGAGGTGATGTCTCACTCTTTGTCGTCCTACCAATTCTGAGCACATTCATTGGCACCAAGTGGTGCTCAAGAGAAATAGATTTTTGAGCTTAATCATTATCTGTATTACAGTCAACGTATCCCTTAATTTACAGGTACAATGTTGGAGTCCAAAAATAGAGAGGACTCAGTGGATTAGAAATTAAGAGGACTGTGATTTAAGACTGACTTTGTTGTCTCTAATACATTAGGCAAAGTTCTTAAACTCTTTGAGCCCAAATTCTGTTATTTATCCAGTGAAGACTGTAATAGAAATAATTTTACTGTAAAAGTATTCACACACAAATACACACCCCAAGAACATTGAGACAGGAAGCCATATGACCAGGTGAAAAATGTAAATCCATTTATTCATTTAACACATATATTTTTAATAATCTCGTGCATAAAACCTAGGGGCTTGTACATCTATAAACTTTGAAGGTAGATTTATTTATGACATAAAACCATAAACACAGCTTTTAATCCATAGGCCATTAACTTCTGATATAGAAGGCTCAAGTGTCACCTGAATATGTTATGATTAGGGAGTACAGTTCTATATTGTCATGACATGGAAATGGCCTGGCCTATATCAATTCTAACAGATGTTCTTTTAGCATAAGAGAAATTATATTTCTGAAGTGCTACTTTAGTTCTTTGTATAGTTAAATTGAGAACAAGTTTATAAAAATTAAGGATAAAATTAGGCTTTTACTAATTAATAACAAGATTATAAACCATAACATTGAAAAAACTAATGTAAATTAGCAATTTTCCAGGAGTGTATGTTCAATTCACTGAAATCACTATATAAACTTTGTGGTGACCAGATTATCTTTTGGTTCTTTAGAGTGAGCCTACCAAAACAAACAAACAAACTATTGTCTGTCAAACAATGGTGTCATAAAATAATCTTCTACTCACTTACTTTGAGATCCACTTGTTTATTCACTCATTTGAAATCACATGGTATTTCTTCAGTGTCTGAGATCAAACTTAAGTATTCTAAATATATCAATGCATTTCTACTCAGCTTTTGTCATATCAATATGGTCATAATGACAACTCACCAATTTTTCCTAAGCATGTTGATATTTAACCTAAATGAAATGGAGATATAAACACTGAATGAAGCAAACCATCTGTGTGATAGGTCTTTGCTTCTCTACTAGGTTATCACTATAAAATTACCAATGTAAGAAAACTAAACTCCATTATACAAATAGGCCATGTTGAAATAAACTCAGCATATTACATATAAAATTGATGCCAGTATAAAAAGAAAAACAAAAAAACTGAGTTTATTTGTGATAGAAGTTACCTCTAAATATTACATAAAATTTCATGAGAAGTTTGATGAAAATATGATATCTGCATAGGAATTGTGCTTTACTTTGGAAGTCAATATATAGAAATGATGATGGTGATGATGATGACAGTACAACAAAGGTAACTGTGTGGACAACAAAAAAGTCCTGGATAAATGTAGAAACTTAAAGAAAAAATTCAAAATGTTATCCCCTTCTACAACCAATATTGACTGAAATTATAGTGTTGTAATAGCAAGATCAACAATGATTACAGTTAGAGCAATCTCTAAATTATGGTTTCCTTCCTTCCTTCCTTCCTTCTTTCCTTCCTTCCTTCTTTCCATTTTTTTTCTTGTAATGGCTACATCTGCGTATATTCTAGCACTGCTTGAGGGTCCTTGTTTCTCATATAGTTGCTACATATACTAATATCTATCTTACTAATGTCAACAGTGGTAAATGGCATTTCCTTGTCTGATTTATTTTTTTTTTTCTGGTTACCAGTGAGATGGAGGCCTTGTATGTATATTAGTCTTTCAGAAGTGTTTTTTATGAATTGCCTTTTCATTTTCTTTGTCTACTTTTATATTGGATGTTATACTATTTCCCTGTTATTTAGAATATTATGGTAAGGGAAATAAACCAATCGGTGAAAGACAAATAGTGTATGATCTCACCTATAAGAGGAATCTAATGAACAAAATAACCTAATAAACAAAATGGAACCACAGGCATGGACACATGGAGCAGACTGAAAGTGACCAGAAGGGCATGGAGAGGGATAATGGTGGAAAGAAGAGGAAGGGACTAGACAAAGAACATGTATGAATGACCCATGGACATGGACAGTGGTGTCAGAATTGACTGGGGGAGAGGGGGCTGGGGGACAGAGGAGAGCAAAGGGGGAAAATTGCAACAACGTAGTAGAATAACAATGAAGAATGATTATTTAATTAAGAAAAAACAGGGGAGTAGTGTGTATAATATATATATTATATTAATACCTCATTAGCTTTAGACATTTAAAAATATATACTCAGTCTAATACTAATCTTTAAACTCTGTCTATGGCATTCTTAAACCGAAATTTCGCATTTGATGGAGTCAACACAGCCCTAAACAGTTTAATTATACACAGGGCTATGTCAAAAAAACAAAGAGACCCATCAAGTAAGTTTTCCTCAGCCACTTCTAGTTTTAGGGTACCATTTTCCATAATCATTATTGTCTCCCCAAGAGACACCCATAATGTCTGTAAGTGAATATACCTTTAGGATCAATTATCTTTGGAATCTTACTACTTCTTTTGAAATTCTGGGCAAAAAAGCCAGCATTATGTGCTAGTTTGTTATCTTGTTCCCCAAACTCCCCAAGAGCAAAAGATTTACCATCATTCTTTCTAGCATTTAAGCTGAGATTGTTTTCTTAGAAGACATCAACAATGCCAAAATCTCAAAACTTCCTCAGATAACCAACACCAGTTTCTGGTTAGCATTTGATACTATTTGACCACCACCTCTCTTCCTATTAAGAAGTTCTACCTCTCTAGCTGCACTTTTATTTTGTTTTGTTTTATTCACTAGGTATTTTAAATTAGGCTTATAAGGTAGTTAACTTAAATTTTAGAAATTTATGCATTTGGAATTATTGTTTTGATTAAAGTAAGTACATAATAATGCATTTATTCTTCTTATTATTAAAGTTAGATTTTTTTTGTTATGGACATTAACCTTCTTTTTTTTATATTTATTCTTACTTTACCTTTTCATTTTTCAGTGACATTCATGGTTTGTATGGTTGTACAGAAATTCACTATTTTCAATGTTTAAATGGACATCTTGGAAGACTCCTTACAAGTAATATCTCCATTTGCTAAAAATTGTTAACTGTATTCCTTTTTAGAAATTTATATTATGTAAGTCTATAGTTCCATATGTATAAACATATAGTACTTGAATTATGTTTATCCAAACTTTTCCAAAATCACTTAGATTTAATCTTTTTCTTCAAATCAACCCCCTTTTAAAGGCCTTCCTTATAATCTCAAAGAACATAATTGATCACATTGTAGTATGCTTTATTTCAAGACTATGTATTCAATTCCATTGTTCTCTCTGTGTTCTTTTGCCAGTACTTACTTTGTTCATTCTGTTTTAATTGTTATAGTTGTATAAAATATGGTATTATGTTAGACAGGATATCTGCAATCTTTAACATAATGTTTCTAATTAGCTCATAGTTTTTCAGTTTATTTTAATTTTATATTATTTTAAGAAATATGTCTTTGAGTTACAACAACAAGTCATCAGAATTTTAGTTTAAATTTTATTAAGTTTTGATTAAATTTTGAAGAATTGTTATATTTTTACTATTTTGTTTTATTTTATGAGTATACTACACCACTACATTTATTAAAATCTCCTTTTACATCTCTCAGTCAACGTTTTAGCTTGTAGCTTTCTTTATGTAATTCTTGCACGTTTCTTATTATACATTCCTGGGCATTCACATTTTTCATTAATAGTTTGAATGGAATACTATCTCTTTGCTATTATATCTTTGACCTAGTTATTGCTGGGATATGAGAAAGCTATTAATTTTTGCATATATTATTTGTATCTAGATGCTTAAGTGAATTTATTAATATTAATCTTTTTCAGAATTCAAGACTCTCTTGGGATTGAGTGCATAATCACAATGTCTGAAAAAATAGTAATTTTGTCTCCTAATTATTATGGTTTTCTGCTTGGTAAATTTCTTACTATTGGAAGCTTTTGAAAAAATATGTGGTAATAGTGTTGACATACTCCCTTAATGTCAATTTTTTAATGATTCTTCCTCTAGTGTTTTATCCTTAAATAAAATCATTACAAAAATGTTCCTTCATGAATTTCAGAAACACCTTGACCTCCTTGAAATTATTTTTATAATATTTTGCATGTATATGCATTTTCCTAGGGAGAGAATTCTTAGATTTAAGAGAATTTCAGAGAAGTCTAGACACAAACACACTTTTATATATCTAATATTAGGAATTAGTATATATATTTCTATGGCAATAGCTGTAAAAATTTAATTAAATAAGCACTTGTGATGAAAAGTTAAATTTAAAAATTAGAATTAAGATGTCTAATTGACAAAAATATGAAAAATAAAATTATTTACCAATTAATTTACAGCATACCTGTATGTTTAAACCACCAAGATTAGGTATTTGTAATTATAACAGCTAAATGATTCAAGAATAATATATTCATTAATGACCCAGACCCCAAAAGTCCTACAGATATCTAACTTTTGATTTCCCTCTCTGGAGACACTGTGTTGACCTCTAAAATTGATATTCTTCCTCACTGTGAGTGAGACTGACCATTCCTTTTTCTTTTTAGCACACTGGTGATATTTTTAGAAGTTCAATGCAATTAACCATAATAGCTTAAGGAAAAATAATAGAACATTATGTCTGACTACAGAGCCTGTGGGCAGACCTGAGACCATTTCATCATAATAACAACTGGTTTTCTTTTTTATTTATTTATTTATTTATTTATTTATTTATTTATTTA